>LR751702.1:0-14431 GCA_902729485.2 Mus minutoides
AAGTGGCTGCCCTTGCATTTGGAGCATAGATATTCAGAATTGAAAGTTCCTCTTGGAAGATTTTGCCTTTGATGAGTATGAAGTGCCCCTCTTTGTCTCTTTTGATAATTTTGGGTTGAAAGTCTATTTTATTCGATATTAGAATGGCTACCCCAGCTTTTTTCTTTGGGCCGTTTGCTTGGAATATTGTTTTCCAGCCAGAAAGGCACACTCTTAAAGTTACATTATCTAGTGGCAAATTGTTAACATGCTCTGAGCTCCCTGTGACTCCTCATTTCTTGCCATCCACCAGAGTTCTCTGGATTTGTGAATGAAAACACACACACACACACACACACACACACCTTTATATTTCGATATGCTTTGACTAGCTCAATGGTTGGGCACATCCAAACCTCCCTGCTGCTAGCACACACTCCACTCCTATATTCCTGAGTTAGCCCTTTCTAAATCTATATTTTATCTTTGCTGCCATGTTTCCTTCTGTGCAGCTCTCCCATGGGGCTGCTTTTCCTGCTTTCCCTTTGCACCTATATTTCATCTGTCTCTCCCTCCTGCTCCTTCACAGCATGGTCTGTCCTATGCCCCTCTTGTGGCAGACTATTCTTCTCCTCCCCTGTGTTTCTTGCCTCTGAATCCTAAATGTCCCGCCTCTTTCCCCTTGCCCAGCCATTGGCCACTGGCTCCTTATTTACCTGTCAAGTTGGCAAGGATCTGCAGCAGACAGGTGAATTCCCACGCAAGCACAAATCAACCCCCCCAAAATATTATAGTAACAACTTAGCATTACTTAAATATTACTTCAATCAACTTGTTCCAGACTGAGATGTTATACAAAATATACTCTGTAGCCAATGTCCAATAAGCTTGACATGTTTAACTTAACATTATAACTTTAATTATATTCCTGATAAATTAGTCAAAACTTTTATAAACCTCTCATTCTTGTCTTTGGCATTTAATGTTTTGCTATTTCCCTTCATTTTTTAATGATTATATAAAATGCTTTAAAATTAAAATTAAGCTTCATTCTTAAAAACAAACAAATAAAAATGAAAACAAACAAACCAAAAACAAGCAGTAGCCTAAAGTTTGTCTCACAGAGCAGGAGGGACTAGATCTATTTTGGGCACTCTACTGCAGGCACAGCTCATGAAGAGATTAAGGAATTGCATCAGATCAGAGAGTACCAGGCCAATCTGCTGAGCTGGACCACCAGCAAGTGGAGCCTGACATTTAGAAGAAACTGCAGGATGGATCCACTGAGATCGTAGCTTTGCTTTTAAGGCAACGATGTTGAAGATAATTGTGCTAAAAAAAACTCTAGGTCTAGGTTCACTACATTGTGTAATATATTATTCCCATTTATCAATGAGCCCTTTAATTGTTCCAGCCAATGTACTCCAAAATGCTAATATAAGAACCAGTCAAATTGTATCTGACTTGGTCAGTAATTGTCAGTTTGACACAAGGTAGTCATTAAGACAATGCCCCCCACCACATTGGCCTGTATGCTAGCTTTTAGCACATTTTATTTTATTGATAATTGAAGTTGGAGGGCCCATGCCATTGTGGGCTGCCTCTGGGCAGGTGATGCTGAAGTCAGGATGAGCAAACCAGTAATCTGCAATCCTTCATGGCTTCTAATACAGTCTCTGCTTCCAGGCTCCGGTCTTGACTTTCTCTACCTGGACTATGACCTGGAAATAATTATAGAAAAAAAATTCTACTGCAAATTGCTTTTCATTATGATATTTATTACAGCAATGGAAATATAGACAGTGTCTCCAAGCAAGCAAAAAACAAACAACAATAACAACCAACCAACAAGCTATCCAATAGGATGAACCACATGGTAAGCTGTTTAAGGGATCCAAAACCAGTCTTGGGCGGGACATGATTTCTAAGTACAGGGTGTTTCTATTCAGAAGAGATAACACATGGCAAAAATCATTAAAAACATGGCACTTTGAGTTGTCAATTGAACTGTGATGCCTATAGCTAAATGGTAAGACTCAGCCTTTTGGAAAACTTCCCATACAGCCTGTTACTTTGGGTCTGACTCAAAGAATGTAACTATGTGGGCAAACTGATATGAAAGAATATCAAAGGGGGGACCTAATTTACACTGATTTCCATGGATCTTATGTTTTATGGAAGAATTCAGAAGAGATAGCCCTCTTACTTGGTTGTTAGAAAGACTGAACAGTGAATACCCACAAGCAGAAGAAACTTACTGGGCAGTCATAGCTACCTGTTCTCTTACTGCTAATTAGCCACTGCTAAGAACAACAAAGTCATAATATCACTGGCATAGCAGTTAAGATTGAGGTTCTGATATGTATGGGCATGAATAATAAGCTATATGGAAAAGCTTTGAGAACCATAGTATACACTAACCTTATAGCCCTCTGTAACCATAGGGTAACAGACCAGTTATACTAAGTCACTGCCCACTCATTGATACTGGAGTCTTTTTTTTTTCTCCTAAGGCTCTATCTCTAACATTGTGGTATAGGATAGTAACCTATATAAACCTACCCCCAATCAAGAATCTTTTTGTACCTTATAGCTGATGGAAGAAGGAAAATTAGACTTCTGGAGAGACACTGGGTATGTTGACCAGACTTTTGGGCAAGCCTGTGCTCAGGAATAGTTAACCAACACAAAATGTAATCTGTCTTTCTGTATGCTGTTTTATTTTATATTGATTTTTTGCAAGTTTTTTTTATGTATTTGGATTTCTTAGTCGTTTTGTTTCTTTGAAATAAAGAGAGTAAAGTTGGGTGGGGTCAAAGTGTGGGATGATCTAGGATGAGCTGAAAGAAGAGTATGACTATAATAAAAGTATAGCATCTGTTTTCTAGAATTGTTCAGAAGGCTCATATGACAATGTTATCAGTGCTCAAATTATAAATTGAATGTTTCCAAGTTCTATGCCAAGAATGAAGTCAAGACTGAAATCAAAACCCACACAACTTTTGCAGTACCAAGAGAATTTCATTCAAAACAAAAAGAACAAACCAGAAATATACTGTCAAGACTGACAGTGGATGGGCACTGTAGATAAACTGATGATTAAGAATACTTTCTTTTCTTGCTGATGACTTGGTACCCACATGATAGTTTACAACTGTTCATACTTCCAGTTTGAAGAGATCTGACAAGCTCTTATGACCTCTGAGAACCACTGGATGCACACACACACACACACACACACACACACACACACACACACACATGCAGGCAAAACACCCATACACATAAAATACAATTGGTAAATCTTACAATGAAAAAAAAAAAGACTGTCAGTGGGCAACATGAGTGAAAGTGAAATCAATGGTTATTGCTTATTGTTTCTTTTATGGGATTCAAGAGAAGGATTTTGGTTACCAGAGTAACAAAATTGGTGGTCCTGTTTTCGCTTGGATTATGTAGTACCATGTTCCCTAAGCATATCTCTTCTCATGATGACTCTGATTTTAATAATANTCTCTCTCTCTCTCTCTCTCTCTCTCTCTCTCTCTCTCTCTCTCTCTCTCTTTCTTTCTTTCTTTCTTTCTTTCTTTCTTTCTTTCTTTCTTTCTTTCCAGAAACTCAATCTATAAGTCAGTCTGGCCTTGAACTCCCTATATAGCTCAGGATGTCCTTAGATTAATATTAAACCTCCTGAGTTCTTATACCCAGGTCTCACATATTAAATAATGCATATTACAAAAATTAAGTGAAAACTGGAATTGCTTTTATGTTGCATGAACTTATTCTGAGTATCATTTTTTTTTCCTTTTAGCCTGAGGTAGCTATATGGGATCATTTTCATTCTGATTAAAGACTTTCTTATGCTTTTAGACTTTTGGCATAGGGATGAATACTCTATTTTTTCTGAAATTATCCATACTTCAATTACATAAAATTTGGAACAGTTTTTATAGGCCTGATAGATAGGGACTATGATTAATTATTCTGCAACTTGGAGCTTTAAGAGATCTTAAAAACATGACAGGGATTTCAATAGAGAGACACAAGATGTACAGGACAAAATAATTACCTTGATCTTACAGGTTTCTGAGTGAGAAGGAAAGTTCCACACACAAGACTTAACCTCTTGCTAAGAGTTAAAGAGGCTCTGAGTATGGGTGAGGATGAGTCAGGAAGATACTAGATGAGAGTAGAACTTTATAGTTCTAAGTTGCCTTAATCTGGGCAGTAGGAGAGCATGGCTTGTCTGAAGCCCATTGCAGCTTCAGATAAGCTCCAAGTTGCAGAATAATTAATCACAGTCCCTATCTATTAAGGAGGAATAACAGTAAAATATATAGGTTTCCTAAGAGCAATTTTCATAAGATAGAAGCCAAAAGAAAGTCTGAAAGATGTGCTATCTTGAATTATAAGAACACTGTTTCATGTAAATGGTGGGAAATATAACTAAGAATTTAAGCAAGGTAAGAAACATCAATTGGTCACTATTTTCTTTCTCTTTTCACCTGCGCATGGCTAAAACTGGGAAAAGAAAAGGGTTCTTGTGGTCTATAAACATGTCGAATGGGTATCAAGTTGGCCATCAGACAGTTACTACACAAATGAAAATTGACTTGTTTGAAATTTTCTATAATGAGGGACAACAGTGCTAAAATAACTAAGATCTGGCTGTGTTCAACAAATAATTTTTTTCTGAGTGATATGCAAGTTGATACACAAAGAACAAATATGACTTAATAGTAGATGAAGGGGGAGAAAGAAGCAATGGGAGAAATGTCTATGGTGAAATATTTATGCCAAGAAATGGCACTGAACACCGAATGACAGTGTAGATATTAAATAGACTGAGTGAAGGAAAAGCATTAAAGGGTTAACAGAGACCAAAGTATATGTAGTTCACTTATTTATTTTCTTTTTTATAGTTAAACCTCCTTTAATTATATATTTTTTCTTTCTTTTTTAATTAGTCATTTATTTATTTATTTATTTATTTATTTATTTACACTCCAGATTTTGTTCCCCTCCTGGTCCACCCTCCAACTTTTCCACATTACATACCCCCCCCGCCCCCACACCCTGTTTCCAGGAGGATCGCACCAGACCTCTAAACTCTCTAGGGCCTCCAGTTTCTTGAGGGTTACGTGCATCTTCTCTGACTGAACTAAGACCAGACAGTCCTGTACTATATACATGTTGAGGGCCTCATATCAGCTGGTGCATGCTGCCTGGTTGGTAGTTCAGTGTTTGAGAGATCTTTGGGGTCCAAGTTAATTAAGACTGCTGGTCCTCCTACAGGCTCACCCTCTTCCTCAGCTTCTTCCAGCTTTCCCCTAATTCAACCACAGGAGTCAGCAGCTTTTGTCTATTGGTTGGATACAAATATTTGCATCTGACTTTTTCAGGTGCTTGCTAAGTTTCTCAGAGGGCAGGCATGATTGGTCTCTTTTTGTGAATGCTCCATAGCCTCAAAAATAGTTGTCAGGCCTTGGGACCTCTCCTTGAGCTGGATCCCACTTTTGGCCTGTCGCTGGACCTTCTTTTCCTCAGGTTCCTCTCCATTTCTATCGGTGCAGTTCTCAGACAGGAACAACTATGGGTCAGAGTTTTGACTGTGGGATAGCAAACTCATCCTTCACTTGATGCCTTTCTGCTGGAGGTTAGCTCTCCAAGTTTCCTCTCTGCAGTATAGGGCATTTCTCTAAGGTCCCTCCTTTTGAGTCCTGAGAGTCTCTCACCTCCCAGGTCTCTGGTACATTCTGGAGAGTTTCATTACAAAGTTTCTCATCATTAAAGACAATAGGTGCTTAAATGAAAGTTCAAAGAACAGAGCAAACAGGGCACAGGTTGCTGTTTTAACTGAGTCACTTAACTGAAGTACACATAGCCATAAAGGAAACCTAGAAAGCAAGGACATCTGAAGAGCAAAGAGGCTAATAGTGAACTAAGATGGCAGCTGCAGTCATGAAGAAAAGAGTGAGCATATTTAAATTCAATTATTTTCCATCTTAAAGTGATCCTCTTTGGGATTCTGGTATGAATTAAAACACAGCCGTATTATATTTCAATGGACATGTCCTGAGAGAAAGTATATGTTCAGGGATATATATAACTTTTAATATCAACTTCTTCCAATAATTTCTTCCTGGGCAAAGCAATTTTACAAACAATAAAAATAACATTTAATAGTAATAGGTTATGGTGGTTTTTTTCATAAGTTTGACTTTGAGTTTCGATATTATATTTCAGTAATTGAAGGCTGCATAGAAAAATTATAGTACTCTTATTGAGTATTATAAGGCATCAAATACTACAGTCAGAGATTATCTTTCTTTCCCTTGGCTCATTCATTGAGGTGTGTACTACTAATAGGCCACTTCTTGTCAATGAAGCTGATATTAGAGTATTTTAGTACATTCCCCATCTCACAGATACTAAATGAGATGGGTACACTTTAAAAATAAACTGTTTTGAACTATTGCATCCCACTGTTTCCAATGTAGATATAATCTTAATGAAAATAACACAAATTCTCTCATCAACCCTTAAACTTCCACACTGTTTAGATAATACGCTTTAACTTGTTCCTTGATCCCCTGGACCTTTGTAGCCACATATAAACATAAAATTTGGTACATATGATTAGCTAATTGCTTCAGAAACATAGAACTATGCTCAGAATGCTGGAATTGATTTTTTGTAAGAAAGTATTGATGTAAAGAACTGCGTAAACATTTGAGAAATTTAGAAAAAAGTTTTCTTGATTCACATTTCACTTTTGAGAAAAATTTAACCCACGTAATTTTTAATCTGCCCCTGAAGGACCAAGGAGAAGCGTATTATGCCTAATGATAACCAAGTTGTGAAGATAAATGTCTGATGTAGGTTAGATTGGCAAAGGCGATGATAGGGCTTTCACTGAATAAGAAAGAAACAAAGTTACCTCAGTATCAGCATTTTCTACCTCTTGTCCAGTTGAGTTGAGTATCCTGGCATATTGGACATATGACCATGTAGGAATGTCAGGCCCACAAAATCAGACTCAGTTACCAGACCAAATTGGCCTTCGCATCCTTACCACAGAGAAGCTCTTAATTGCCTCTAGTGAATGAGTTCACAACACTCATGAGCCATTACCAAAGAGTAAAATAAATATGCATGTAAAAAAGTGAACATTGAGACCATACTTTGGGACTAGAATATTAAACTGAGATGCATATGAACATCCTATATCTACAAACAACATAGTTCACTTAATGTTGACTACAGAGAAGTACATCAAAACAGTCGCCATGATGGAATTCAATAGAGAAGCTCATCATTGCCTGTGAGAGATTAAACAGAACAAACAGGAAAAGACCTGCAGTTACCTGTTGTCACAATAGGAAAACTAGGTTCTGTGAGAACATAAAAAAAAAAAGAGGAGAGAGCTCAGAGATGAAATATTGCACATAAAATCTAAGAGCTGAAGGAATCAAGACTTAAGAAAGGAAAAACATTATAAAAATACTATAAATATTTCAGCAAAAAATGGGGTTTGAAGGCATTTTCATTAAAAAAGAAAATGTCTTTCTTTGTTTAAAAATACTGACTTCTGGCCATGATAAGATTTTTCTGAACATCAGGGAAATAGGAATTAGTAAAGTAATTTGAAAAGTGCTGCCTTTAATAATTGTACTTCTAATAACCAATTTTCATCTGAGATGGATGTCATATCTTCATTATAAATATTATGAAGTTCCAGAGGCTTGTGATGAAGTTTTATGATAAAAGGACCAAGAGCTGTTGTCATTCTGAACATTGTGTCCCTGATCGAATGTAGAACACATTTCCTTTAAAAAACACATGAAACGAAGTATCAAAGAAGTAGTTCTGAGAGGCTGAAAGCGACTTCAATAAATGGATGAGATGGCAGATGTTTCCAGATGTTTCCATATGAACCAAATTATAATGGGACAACATAATGCTGTTGGGCAAAAATGTTGTACCTCATCTCTAGAACATACTCATCCTCTTAGCCATAACTTTGCCAGCACTCAAGAGTAACTAATTCTTTTCCCCTTTCATTTATCCCAGTCATCTTTTACCTTCATCAGTTTATATTTTATATGTCTCATGCAATTGAAATCTGTCAAAATTTATCCTTCTGTGGCTTGATAGACATTAAGAGGGAGTATGAACAATCAATTTTCACAAGAAAGTATATTCAATGTTAGGGAAGGTAAATCAAAATCATGGTAACATTGCACCTCACCAGTGTTCAAACAGTTATTTTTTTAAACAACAAGCAAAATGAGGAGACCATAAGAACTGTTGTACATCGTTTCTGGGAATAAAAAAGGCTGAAGCAGCTTAGAAAAGTGAATGGAGTCTCACCAGTCAGAATGGCTAAGATAAAAAATTTAGGTGACAGCAGATGCTGGTGAGGATGTGGAGAAAGAGGAACACTCCTCCATTGCTGGTGGGAATGCAAGCTTGTACAACCACTCTGGAAGTCAGTCTGGCGTTATCTCAGAAAATTGGACATAGTACTACCAGAGGATCCAGTATTACCTCTGCTGGGCATATACCCAGAAGATGTTCCAACTGGTAAAAAGGACACATGTTCCACTATGTTCATAGCAGCCTTATTTATAATAGCCAGAAGCTGGAAAGAACCCAGATGTCCCTCAACAGAGGAATGGATACAGAAAATGTGGTACATCTACACAATGGAGTACTATTCTGCTATGAAAAAAAAATGAATTTATGAAATTCTTGGGCAAATGGATGTATCTGGAGGATATAATCCTTAGTGAGGTAACCCAATCACAAAAGAAGTCATTGGGTATGCACTCACTGATAAATGGATATTAGCCCCAAAACTTAGAATATCCAAGATACAATTTGCAAAACACAAGAACATCAAGAAGGAAGACCAGCTCGTGGATACTTCATTCCTCCTGTGAAGAGGAAACAAAATATCCATGAAAAGAGTTACAGAGACAAAGTTTAGAGCTAAGATGGAAGGATGGACCATACAGATACCCCACCACAGGGGATCCATCCCATAATCAGTCATTAAACTGAGACACTATGGCATAGAACAGCTAGTGCCTACTTAAGGGACCCTGATATAGCTGTCTTGTACAGAAGTGGATGCTCATAATCATCTATAAGAGGGAACACAGAGCCCACAATGGAGAAGCTAGAGATAGAACCCCAGGAGCTGAAGGGGTCTGCAACCCTAGAAGAGGATCAACAATATGAACTAACCAGAACCCCCAGAACTCATGTCTCTAGCTTCATATGTAGCAGAAGATGGCCTAGTCGGTCATCATTGGGAAGAGAGGCCCCTTGGTACTGCAATCTTTATATGCCCCAATACAGGAGAACGCCAGGGCCAAGAAGTGGGAGTGCGTGGACAGGGGAGCAGGGAGGGGGAAGAGGGGAAGGGGGAGGGGGGAGGGGACTTTCAGAATAGCATTTGAAATGTAAATTAAGAAAATATCTCATAAAAAATTGGGAAAAAAAAACTGAAATCAACAGTTAATCCAGCAATTTCACCTCCGTGTGTCTATATGTGAGGAATAAAATCAAATCTTAAAAAGAAGTTGACACTTCCATGTTCAGTATAGAAATATTCACATTAGTTGAGCGATGAAAACAACGCAGTTTGTAGGCAGCAGTACTGATGTGGAAACAAACATCTATTAATGGGTAGGTGAAGGAGAAAGTACAATTCATCCCCATTAAAGAAGTTGTATGATCATCTTCCCTTCCTTCTCTTCCCTTGGTTGGGCTGGAAAGAGAGCTCTGCAGGTAAATTCTCTCACATATGTTTGGTCCCTGGGAACCAGCAAAAACATAAAAGTAAATGAAATAAAGGCAAGAGAACTGACTCTGCTTTTCATTTGCAAAATAAAAATTAGTACAGAGTGCATGTCTCTGCCAATGTTCTATTACTATGAGGAGATGTTGTGACCATGACAATTGCTGAAAGAGGATCAGCTAGACACAAAGCTTCTGAGAGCATGAAACCTCAGTGAGAGGAAGAAGACTGGGTAACTTCTGGCACTACGTTTTAAGATTCATTGGAAAATGGCAGGTGAGGATGGAGCTGGAGCTTCTCCTAGTCACCCGCAATGTCACCTTCCTCTCCTAGTCCACTGGCAATGCAATGTCACCTTCCTCTCTTAGTCACCCCATCAAAGCTCTGCAAGCATCATTGTAAATCCTGATTAAAGCTTCTAATTTATCAGGGAGAAAAGATGCCTCCCTCACCTGCTCTGAGGGTGTGAAGAGAGGCCCCTTGGTCTTGCAAACTTTATATGCCCCAGTACAGGGGAACACTAGGGCCAAGAAGTGGGAGTGGGTAGGTAGGGGAGTAGGGCTGGAGGAGGGTATAGGGTACTTTCGGGATAGCATTTGAAATGTAAATAAAGAAAATATCTAATAAAAAAAAAGCTTCTAATTTCAAGCAGGATTCTGTGATTTGTCTCCAGATTAAATGTAAAGATGAGAAACTCCAGCCAGGCGTGCACACACGTGTGTGTGTGTGTGTGTGTGTGTGTGTGTGTGTGTGTGTGTGTGTGTGTGNAAAAAAAAAAAAAAAAAAAAAAAAAAAAAAAAAAAAAAAAAAAAAAAAAAAAAAAAAAAAAAAAAAAAAAAAAAAAAAAAAAAACCAGAAAAAACAAAACAAAACAAAACAAACAAAAAAAGAGTTTCTGTCCCCTGTTAGTTATCAATTGGAAAGACCTTCTTGATTACAAGTGGGATTTGTGCCAACTTTCCTTTCTCCATGCTGGGATTTTGTCTGGTTTTAATTAATGTAGGTTTTATGCAGTCTGTCACAGTCTCTGAGTTCATATGAACACCAGTCTTATTGTGTCTGGAAAATACTATTTCCCTGGATCTGTCCACTATTATAATCTTTTTATTTCCTCTTTGCATATATCCTTTAACTTCTTTTGAAAAACTTTAAACATTTTTCATATAATATATTTTGGTCATGTTCTTTCCTTTTTCCCAACTTCTCCAAAGATGCCCCTTCCCTACATATATGACTTCAAATTCTTCCATTTCTCTCTTAATAAAAGAAAATAAAACCAAGACCAGAAATATATTAGAACTCAAACAGACAAACAGAAACATAGAAGAAATATTGTATTAGCCAACTATATCACTGAGAGCTGTGGTGCAGGTATCCAACTTATAGATGAGTGTTCTAAAATCTTTCAGTGTCTGCACATTGCACAGGGTCTTCATGCTAGTTATTATCTACTGCCAAAAGAAACTTTTCTCATCCACATTCAGGGATATAGCAATGTGTCAATAGGGATCGTATTGCTGTTTTATTTAGGAGATTAATTTTATTGGATATTCCTCTATAACCCATGATCTACCTAGTTACAGAGTATTGTCCTCATTACAGTCTTAGATATAGGTTCCATCTCATGGACTGGGCCTTAAAATCTAATCAAAAGGTATCTGGTAACTCTCACATTTGTGCCACTGTTGCACACTATTGAACAATTTTTTTCTGGTGCAATGTACACAATCTGTTAACATAATGAGTGTGCATCTATAGGGTAAAGCATTTAGTCAAGCAACACTTTGAGTTTCCCATGTGTGAAGGCAATAGAATCTTGCCATTAGGTTGTAGATGCTTGCCAGTAACATTGGCCATAACCTGTAATGTTTGCAGCTGGTCTTTGGAAATCCTTTGGAAATGACTCAAAAATATGTAATCCATTCTTATCAATGTGAGTTTATTTTAGTAGCATATAATATCTAGTTGGAACATTTTACCTCCCATAATATGCTAACTCCATCTAAATTCCATTCATTTATTTATGTATTTTAGGAACGTGCACAATAGAAGGTGTCCACAGGGCTTTTCAAATGGCCTTTACACTGTTACCATCCTCATACTCCCTGTTTTACTCTGTTTTCCCCTCCCCATCTCCATTTAATATTCCTATTCTTATATACCATTTTGAAACCATATTCTATTTCTTCTTTGGAAGATTCCTCCTCCTCCTTGGCTTATTAATAACTATCTATCCTCTTAATTTTCTACATGAAACACACATATCTAAAACTTAAAACTTAACATATACATATAATTGAAAACACACAATGTTTGTTTTTGGGGTCTGGAATCCCTCACTTGGAATTACTGTTACTAGTTCTATCCAACCTACAAGTTTAATCATTTCATTTTTTAAAGGTCTAAATAATATTCCATTGTGTAAATATAACACAGTTTTATTATCCACTCCTCAGTGGATGGACATCTAGACTGTCCTGTTCTGGCTGTTATGAACATAGCAACAACAAACATATGTGAAAAGGTAACTCTGTAATAAGACAGTTTGACACAAATTATTTGTTGCTGCAAAGAGAGTCAAGAAAGAACTTAATTCCTCATTGTTTTCCAAGACATCTCAAGGCTGTAGAAAATCCATATTAATAAAAACCTTCTCCAAGAATTATTATGAAGGGGTAAAAATCTTCAATATATACAATCTTGGCACAAGGAAATGAATAATTTAGAATCCCAAGAATAGCACAGCAAGTTTGTTCAGCAGACAAGCAATTGCTTCAATGAGTTTTCTACCTGGAATCCACATTACAGAAGATTACTTCTCTAAGCTGTTGTCTGTCCTGTCTTGTAAGAAGTGCATTCCTACAACTATTGTGTTGTAGATGAGATTAGAGGTGGGGAAAAGGTCTCTGCTAAATATTCTATTTATCAATAGGGAGGAAGGCTGAGGTAGATTCTAAACTTCCTCCTGTGGTACTCAGAATGTCCTAGATAAGATTATCATTATGAATAAACATCATGACCAAGACAAGTTGGAAAGGACCGGGTTTATTTGTCTTATACTTCTACACATAGTCAATCACCAAAGGAATTCAAGACAGGAACTCAAACAGGGCAAGAACCTGGAGACAGGAGTTGATGGAGAGGCCACTGAGAGCTGATGCATACTGACATGCTCAGCAGGACTTGTTCAGCCTGATTTCTTTAGAACACAGGGCCACTAGTTCAGGTATGGCACCACTCAAAATGAGCTAGGATCTCTCCCAGTTAATTACCAAATAAGTAAATGCATTAAAGGCTTACCTACATCCTGATATTATAGAGGCATTTGTCAAGTGAGGTTCCATCCTTTCAGATGACCCTAACTTGGGTCAATTTGACATTAAAACAAGCCAGAACACAAGAGCTACTGAGATGTCATCAGATAAGCTTTGGCAGTGTTTACCAGGTAAGGATCATGATTTAATATGAATGATTTCTCTGCTTATGATGTATTACTTCAAAATAAAATTGTTCAGAAAGAATTACCTCATTCTATTTTATGTTCTATTTTAGAATGATAATCAAAAATACATTTATATTTTCAAGGCACTGTAAGAAAATTGCTCTGTAGCTGAAAATAAGAGATGATACCACAAATAAATGTCATACCATCACAAGAACATGGATCTTAATTTAAAAAAAAAAAGTCATTATTTTGGAGTTCAGGAGGTGGCTCAGAGCTTAAGAGCAATAGCTGTTTTGTTTGTTTGTTTGTTTGTTTGTTTGTTTGTTTGTTTTTCAGGGGATTCTGGTTCAATTCCCATGACTCACAGGACAGGTCAGAATCTCCCTTAACTTCAGTTTTAGGGGATCCAATGTCACCTCTTAACACTAAAAAATACCAAAAATATGTAGTAATCAGGCACTGAGACAAAGCACACACATATTAATTAAGCAAGTAAATATTTGGAAAAGCTTTATTATGATGAAAAATACAATGTAGAATACAATATAGAAAAATACAATATAGAATCTATGATTTTAAAGAGACGTTCTAAATTCAGATGAAAATAACATTGAAATAAAGTTAGGAACTACCTGAATAATGCTAGGAAAAATATCTAGTATTTGTTAGTCTGAAAAAAAAAGAGAAATATTATAAAATATTTATCTAAGTATTTAATTTCTTTGGTTAGAGGTACCCCTAGATATTTTATATTATTTGAAGATATTGTAAAACATGCTGTTTCCTTATCTTTAGCCCATATAGGAGGGCTACTTTTTTGTAATCTTGTATCCAAACATCCTCTCTGAATGTGTTTATCAATTATAAGAGCTCCCTGATAGAATTTTTAGGGCTACTTCTATATACTATCATATACCTGCAATAATGATACTTCTATGTCTTCCTTTTTGATTTGTATTCCCCCATAATCTCCTTCACTTATTTTAGTGCTATAGTTAATACTTTTTTTTTTTCAACTTTTATTAGATATTTTCTTCATTTACATTTCAAGTGTTATCCAGAAAGTTCCCTATATCCTCCCCCCTCCCGGCCCTGCTACCCTACCCACCCGCTCCCACCCCCTGGCCCCGGTGTTCCCCTGTATTGGGGCAAATAAAGTCTGCATAACCAAGGGGCCTCTCTTCCCACTGATGGCCAAC
>LR751702.1:30249-85290 GCA_902729485.2 Mus minutoides
GTTGACAAGGGGTCAATTGTACTGGCTAGGTTTGTGTCAACTTGACACAGCTGGATTTACCACAGAGAAAGGAGCTTCAGTTGGGGAAATGCCTCCATGAGATCTAGCTGTGGGGTATTTTCTCAATTAGTGATCAAGGGCCCCTTGGGGGTGGGACCATCTCTGGGCTGGCAGTCTTGGGTTCTATAAGAGAGCAGGCTGAGCAAGCCAGGGGAAGCAAGCCAGTAAAGAACATCCCTCCATGCCTTCTGCATCAGCTCCTGCTTGAGTTCCAGTCCTGACTTCCTTTGATGAACAGCAGTATGGAATAAACCCTTTCCTCCCCAATTTGCTTCTTGGTCATGATGTTTGTGCAGGAATAGAAACCCTGACTAAGACAGTAACCAAGGGCAATGCAACAGCTCATACTGTTTTGCATGCCACTGGGGTATCCCTGAACAATAACTCATGAAATATATCCCTATGTCCTTACATGGTAATTTTCATTTAATAACCCATATATTCTGGATGTAGTATTGTATAGTCATGCACAGTAATTCTGTTCAAACTCATTTTTATAGTTATATTTTAAACTGGCTTACAATATATTAGGTTTTTGTAACAGTCTCCAATGTATCTAGTTTTGGTTAACCCACACACTAGCCCCCCTACTCTTTATACTCTGTCGCCTTAATCCTTTAAATCCCAATAATCCCCTTCTTTAATTTGACATACATTCTGCTATCCTTTCTATTTTATTTTTAACTCAGTTGTGGCTTAATCACTTTTCTATTGCTGTGACAAGACATGATGGTCAAAGCAACTCATAAAAGAAAGCATTTAAATGGGCTTTATGAATTTAGAGCATTTAAATCTGTGACAGCTCAACAAAGACATGGCAGCAGGAATGGGCAAGAGCTCTTTATCCACAAGCATGAGACAGAGAGATAAACACTAGCAATGGCATGAATCTTCTGACATCTTAAAGCACCTTCAGTGACACAATTCCTCCAACAATGCCACACATCTTAATCCTTCCCAAAAAGTTCCACCAACTGGGATCCACACATTTAAACATAGGAATTTATATGGGCACCAGGGACATCTTAATTAAATCAACACAGACTGTGAGGTAGCTGATTTTAACAGGGCTTTTCAAACATGCTTCCTTTGTATTTTCTCTACCTGCCCCAATCCCTCTATATGCTGGTTCACATCTCTGCTTAAGCTTTTTCACTCCTTGCTTTCTGCTTATCTACATGCTGTTTTGCTTTAGATAATATGGTTTACTTGTGCTCTAAGGTTAACAAACAAAATGTGGGTTATGAAGCTGGGATCCTTCTGTGAAACCACAGTAAAATTTTGTCTAGTTCCATCAATTACTTCTGTAAATTTCATATATTTCTTCACATTTCATATATTTCTTCCATCATGTATATTTGCCACATTTTTTCTCATTCATTCATCTAATTTTAGAAAATTTTAATTGGTGAGCATTACTATTTTAGCCCTGTTGATGACTGGACATCTTGGTTTAAATTGGGTATGAATATAGACATCTATCTACTTATTTTCAATCTTTCTTACTTAGAAAAGTAAGAACTTTAAATTTGTACTCATAGATTATCTGAATTTCATTAAATATTGTTGTAATGCCTTTTGAAATAAAAATCTCTTAACTTTTAAAATTGTAATATAACTACATCATTCCCCACCTTAACCTTTCTTTTTTCAAACCTCTCTCCGGTACACTCTTGCTCTGTCTGAAATACATATACTCCTTAGAGTGGGTGGTGTTTGCTTTTATCCATGAGTTATATAGACATTTATGGTTTGTTTGTTTGTTTGTTTTTTTCTGAAGTCAGTTATTTTCCAAATACTTAATATTGTAAATATTTGTTCTGGAATAACTCACACTTTTGAGGTAGATATAAGTATTATGTGAGGTCACTTTGTTTCTGCCTGAAGAATCTTCTTAAACATCTTGTAAATTGCAACTCTACTGGCAACAGATTATTTTGACTTTGACAGTGTAATCTGAAAATTGTATTTCACATTGACATTGAATGATCCTTTTTTTCTAGACCATAATAAGTTTCGGGTCTTTGTTTTATGCCTAAGGCATGGCATTCTATTTGCTCCTGGCACTCATAATTTTAGTTGAGGAGTTTACATTCTTTCATTTTGCTTCTAATATGTTGTTGCATCTATGAAATTGTTTACATTTTCTTATCACTGGAAGGTATATATTAATTGCTTAGCATATAAGGTAACAAATTTCTTATTTGTCTTATCCCACTAGGTTTTCATTGAGAAATTTGATCTCTGTGTTGATAATTTCCATCAAATATGGAAAAAAAAGCGAGTTAGTTTTTCTCCAAGTATTTCTTTTTTTCTTCCTGTTCTTTTTATTTTGAGTTTCCCTTTGCACATTAACTAGAGAGCTGGTTATTATTTCACATTACTGAGTGTCTGTCCATTTCTTTGTATGTATGTGTGTAAAACTATTTTTTTAACTTTTTGACAGAATTAGATTAGAAAATTTATTACATTAATCATTAGATACATAAAAACAAAGAATAATAAACATCACTTATAAATTCAAGCTTTTTATGTATATATTACTTATTTCCATTTTCAGATAGGAATTCAAATTTAAAGGATCTTATTCGATTTTAGTGAATTCATGTATTAAGCAGCATCCAGCAATTGTACAAATTACTGAGTTTCAGAGTGACCTTTTTTGGGAGGTTCTAATATATCTTGATCCACACATGACCCATCACCCTCTCTTGTTTTTTTTCCTATTATCAATGAACAACTTCATCTCTCTAATAAACACCACTCCTACTTTCATGTCACTTTTAAATAGGATGAAGAATAACCCAGTGATATTTTTAGGATTGTTTATAGAAATATAAGTAGTTGGTCATTTAAAGGAACATGCATAACTTACTAGTGGCTACACCACTGGGAAAAAAAAATGTCTTTGCTGCCTCCGGAAACCATTGGCTGTGAAAGGACAGGCATATGAAGATATCCTAAGACCAAGTTCTCAGTAAAATTATTTGCAGATTATTTGCCCCAAAGAGACAAAGAACAGGGAATAAGAGACAAGACCTACCAGAGGATCCAGCAATACCTCTCCTGGGCATATACCCAGAAGATGTTCCAACTGGTAAAAAGGACACATGCTCCACTATGTTCAAAGCAGCCTTATTTATAATAGCCAGAAGCTAGAAAGAACCCATATGTCCCTCAACAGAGGAATGGATACAGAAAATGTGGTACATTTACACAATGGAGTATTAAACTGCTATTAAAAAAATGAATTTATGAAATTCTTGGGCAAATGGATGTATCTGGAGGACATAATCCTTAGTGAGGTAACGCAATCAAAAAAGAAGTCATTGGATATGCGCTCACTGATAAATGGATATTAGCCCAGAAACTTAGAATACCCAAGATACAATTTGCAAAACACAAGAAAATCAAGAAGGAAGACCAGCGCGTGGATACTTCATTCCTCCTGTGAATAGGAAACAAAATACCCATGAAAGGAGTTACAGGGACAAAGTTTAGAGCTAAGGTGAAAGGATGGACCATACAGAGACTAACCCACCGGGGGATCCATCCCATAATCAGTCACTAAACTCAGACACTATTGCATAGGACAGCAAGTGTTTACTGAAGGGACCCTGATATAGCTGTCTAGTACAGAAGTGGATGCTCACAGTCATCTATAAGATGAAGCACGGGGCCCATATTGGAGAAGCTAGAGATAGAACCCCAGGAGCTGAAGGGGTCTGCAACCCTAGAAGAGGAACAACAATATGAACTAACCAGAACCCCCAGAACTCGTGTCTCTAGCTCCATATGTAGCAGAAGATGGCCTAGTCAGTCATCATTGGGAGTCGACGCCCCTTGATATTGCAATCTTTTTATGCCCCAATACAGGGGAATGCCAGGGCCAAGAGGTGGGAGTTGGTGGGCAGGGGAACAGGGTGGTGGGAGGGGGGGAGGGAACTTTCGGGATAGCATTTGAAATGTAAATTAAGAAAATATCTAATAAAAATTTGGAAAAAAAAAGAGACAAGACATAGAGCACTATGGAGAAGAAGAAAGGAATAAGAGGAGAGGGGCAGGGTTATTTGCCTGAAAAGGACAAATGACTGCCTTTGGATAGAAAGGAGACATATGTGCCCATAGGCAAAGGGCAGTTTATGAATGTAAAATGGGAAACCCTGGTGAGTTGGTGTGTTGGTTTTAATTGTGCATGTTTATTAGGTGACTCAAAGGGGAGTTTTGATTGCTGAACTTCAACATTTTAATAGCTGGATCTTGTCATCAGCTTCGGGGGTTGGGGGAGTAGTCAAATAAAGGAATAGATCTTATTTTCTAGCTTTAGGAATGTAATATACCCTCCAGATCCATCCATTTGCCTAGGAATTTCATAAATTCATTGTATTTAATAGCTGAGTACTCCATTGTGTAAATGTACCACATTTTTTGTATCCTTTCCTCTGTTGAGGGTCATCTGGGTTCTTTCCAGCTTCTAGCTATTATAAATAAGGCTGCTATTAACATAGTGGAGCATGTGTTCTTATTACCTGTTGGAACATCTTCTGGATATATGCCCAGGAGAGGTAACCTCTGGTAGTACTATGTCCAGTTTTCTGAGTAACTGCCAGACTGAGTGAGGTAACCCAATCACAACATGATATGTACTCACTGATAAGTGGATATTACCCCAGAAACTTAGAATACCCAAGATACAATTTGAAAAACACGAGAAACTCAAGAAGAACGAAGACCAAAGTGAGAACACTTCACCCCTTCTTAGAATTGGGAACAAAACACCCATGGAAAGAGTTACAGAGACAAAGTTTGGAGCTGAGACAAAAGGATGGATCATCCAGAAACTGCCCCACCCAGGGATCCATCCCATAATCAGCCACCAAACACAGACACTATTGCATACACCTGCAAGATTTTGCTGAAAGGACCCTGATATAGCTGTCTCCTGTGAGGCTTTGACAGTGCCTGGCAAATGCAGGAGTTGATGGTCACAGTCATCTATTGGATGAAACACAGGGTCCCCAATAGAGGAGCTAGAGAAAGTACCCAAGAAGCTGAAGGGGTCTGCAACCTTATAGGTGGAACAACAATATGAACTAACCAGTATCCCCAGAGCTCGTGTCTCTAGCTGCATATGTAGCAGAAAATGGCCTAGTCAGCTATCATTGGGAAGAGAGGCCCCTTGGTCTTGCAAACTTTATATGCCCCAGTACAGGGGAACACCAGGGTCAAGATGTGGGAGTGGGTGGGTAGGGGAGCAGTGGAGGGAGAGTATGGGGGAATTTCGGGATAGCATTTGAAATGTAAATGAAGAAAAAACTTAATAAAAAATTGGAAAGAAAAAAAGGAATGTAATATAAAGTTTTGCTTTGTTTTGTTTTTTATTTGTTTTGTTTTGTTTTTTGTTTTTGTTTTTGTTTTTGATCAAGGAAGAGGAGTATAGTGGAAAGCCAAGGCCTGCCAGAGCCCTGTTTGTCATGGCCCAGTCTACTAGAATCCTCCAGGTTGTCTCTAGATCCTCAATTAGGCGTAGGGCCTTGTGAGCTCCCTTCAACCTCTATTACAAGATTCTGACAGACTCAGTCTAATGTAGATGTGCAGCAGATGACTCTAGCAGCTGTGAGTTCAAGTAATCAATGGCCATAGCTTTGAAGTCTCCCCTACCACTCCTTGGAGATGTTCCTCCAGTTGTGGAGGGAGTGATATGAATATTCTATCGGTGGGTGAACATTCAAAAGTCAGGAATTCTTAGCACTTTGACTAGTTATGTGTCTGAAGTTATAGCACTACACTATGCAAAATAGACCATAGTTGTCAGCAGAATTAATCTGTAACTATAAACATTTAATTAGATGGCAATTTGATGGATTCATGATGACCACTAAACCTTCCTCAGTAGTGCCTATGGCTTTTTTTTTTTTTTTTACTCAGCCATGGGCTTTTTTGACCAGCTTACAATACCAGCTCACTGATTTCGTCTACTGTTTTTGTTTGTTTGTTTGTTTGTTTGTTTGTTTCTGTTGATGTCATCTAGTAAAATTTTTATTGCAAATATTTTATATTTCCTGTCTAGAATTTCATTCTGATGTTTCCTTCATATTTTCTGTTTCTCTTTTCCTACATTTATGAGTTATTTTAGTATGCTGAGTTCTATTATTTAGATATATTTTAATGTGTTGCCTGGGGGCTCAAATGTTGTTTAAGGAACGTTGGGAAGTTTTAGGATATTTAATATGGGTGTGACATTTGGAGATGGGGGATGCTGGAAGATGATGGATAAAATCATCATGATGGCATCCCAGTGAATGAGTGTCTATAGCATTATTAGTAAAAGGAGAAGGACTACATGCATTAATGTGTGTTCCCTAACTATTGAAATATATTCCTTGAATTCTATGGGACTCTTGTTTAGGTAAAGTAACTACCAAATGATACTCTTCATTATTGGGTCTCCGCACACCAAGCCAATATACATCCCTTTAATTTTAAAGTGTGGCCTGGTTGAAAGACTTCACTAAGATAATACAAAATGGAATTGGATATAAAGCATGTGGAAATTTTTAGTTAAACGTTCAAAGCTTTATATCTGCACTACTACTTGGATTTTCACTGATTTTTCTCTGATGAATGATAATTTCCTTAGTCTTCATGTTTAGTAAATTAAAATAAAATAAAATAATTAATGCTGAACTCAGCTATTGCATTATTCAGAATCTGGGGTGTGTTATCTTACTTTCTTACACTGAAGTTGTCATCAAGTTCATGTAACACTTCTGGAAGTTGTTTTCACACTGTCTTTCCCCTGAGGAGTATCTCACATTCCAGTTAACTCCAGGGTTAATGTGACCTTTCTGCTGGTCCTGCTGGATGTCCATTTTGCTCAATCAGTTCTTTCATCCGGACTCATAGGAAGTCAAATAGTCATTATCCTAGTGAGAACTTAATTGGCTTTGAGTTATAGAGAGCTTTCCTTTATCTGCAAATGAGTTTGTCTTGCATGCCATGAGGTTTTGCCACATGGGGGTTTACATCCAAAGTCTATTTTTGCCTATCTCTTCTCTCTCAGTCTTGGCAAACAATTTCCAGCCAACAAATTTAAGTCTTTTATTTTTTTGTGGGTTCTTTCTCCTGCTTCTGCTCTAGCAGCAAAATTACAGGCTGAAGTCAGCTTGACCCTTTCCATAGGTACAGCAGGCATGTTCTGTCTTATTTTTAATACTACAAAATGCTGTTTTGTATACTTTGGGTTATTTTAATGTTATTCTAAAATTCCTGAATAAACTTTTCGTGTTCAGTTTTTACATTCCCTGATGAAATTTAAATATGTTTTTTCTAAAATACTCAGTAACATAAAGGTCTGTAGTCCTTGAATTTTTTCTTGAATTTCTATTCCTTTGTAAATAATTGCATTTCTTGCAACAGTTATTGAATAAGCTATCTTGATGGTTGTAGTTGCCTTTGTCATTTTTATTGTTAAAAGGTCCATAGCCTTGTCTCTTTTTCTGTTAATTCATCCATTTCAGTGGTTCAGGATTATTGATTCTCAGTCTGAATCAATAGATTTTGATAACATCTTTTCAGATTGGGTCTTCTTCTAGGGGGGAGCATTTGCTGAACTCCTGCAAGGTGTTATAACTGTCTTCATCACAGCAAAATTCAAATATTGAATTCTAATCTTCTAGATATGGCCTTAGAAGGTAGGATCTTTGTGAAAGGATTAGATCATGAGGACAGACATTTCAGAACATGGAGAGAGAGAAAGAGAGGCAGAGACAGCAAGAAGGAGAGAGAGAGGGACAGAAAGAGACAGAGAGAGTATGATACTATTTGAGATCTCCCTTATTCTTTTGATCTGATGATGATACTCAAAGGGGCTAAGAATTTATTCTTGAGCCAGGTGGGACTGAACATGTCCCAGTAAGATAGATCCAAGTTTCCTCAATACCATGTCTTAGCATGATAACAATTTCATAAAACACTTACAGTAATATAACAAAGAAAATCATACATCAAGGATCTTTACAAACACATTTTATAAATATCAGATAGTGAGTAGTTATAGCAAAGGAAAGAAATCTCTGCTATAAGCCTCAGATGTTCTCTGATGACACTCCTAGTCTATTGGTTGGTAAAAGCTAAGAGTATTCTAGGTTAGAACAATACAATTATTTTACCTGAAAGTCACAAGGATTTAGGCTGAACATAAGGTAGAGTAAGGGATGGTTACTGTCCTACTTTCATTGCTTTTTTTGTAATAAAATATTCTGGAAAAAAAAAAGAGGCAACTTTGAGGATAGGTTTATTCTGCTAATAATTTTGAGTTCAAAAGGCATCATTGTGTGGAAGCCAAGTTAGAAATATAGAGGCTCTAACTTCATCCACAGTTAATAGCTTTGTTTGCTTTCTCTACACGTAAACCACTGAGGACGCAAACTCAGTGAATGGTACCACTCTCTTTTAGGGTGTATCTTCTCACATCAATTAACATACTCAAGGCAGTACCCCACAGACATGCACACAAACCACCCTGATCTAGATGGTACCTCACAGAGCCTCTCTTTCCAAGTGTTTCTAGAACTGACAATTAATCACCAGTTATTAAGATAGTCCATAATAAATCTTTCCTTACCTGTTAGTTACCTCTCTTGTTATCGTAACAGAACACTTGATACTCCCCCCCCCCCAAATCTTTAACAAAAAATTGGTTGATTTTTGGCTTATAGTTCTAGGGTAAATGTGACATCAAGAATAGGAAGTAGCTTAGGTAGCTTGTCATAATGTTAGAATGCAAAAAATTGTTGATACAGCTCTTCATTTCACATACTCTTTTCTACCCAACCCAGAATTCCAGATTATAGAATGGCACTACCTCATTTCGGTTGGTTATTCTGAAATCAAATTTCATAATATTGACAATCTGGATAATCACACATATATGTGAGTCCAGAGATTTGTTTCTATGGTGACTCAAAATCCTAACACATGCAGAAATTTGTTGCATGGTTATTATAAATCCTATTAATCTGACAGTCAAGATTAACCATCATGACATCACTTAATGTGTTCATCACCTACTGCCAATATATGAGGTCATAGAAAATGGCTAGTAAATGTGGAAACAAAGCAACAAGGAGAGCTAGGTGGAGATAATATGACTCCTAAATAAAATAATGAAACCCTGAATTGGATAATTGATCTGAAAATTATGTGGTAACTAATCTCAATATTTTTACATGTCCTTACAACCTTCTTGTTAATAAACAAATAATTTATATCTTTTTAAAAATTTTTTCCTTTTAATAGCATAAAGTAATATTACAAAGAAAAATTAACATGTAAAATGATATTTTTTTATGTTTAGACTAATCTACATTTTAATTAAGTCAATGAGAACCCTACTACTTTCTAAAATAAGTAAACTCTAGACAAATAGTTCAAGAGATTGAAGGCAGTCATTTATTTCTTAAATGATGTCCACCATTGATCTTTTTAAGGGATTGTTATTCTTAAAGTTATTGAAACAAATTATTATAGGTGACCAGAGTTTAATTAAAAAGTTAGCCTAGTAAATATCTATGGTATTAATATACAAACTATCAGGGAGTCTGTTTTTTATTAGATATTTTCTTTATTTACATTTCAAATGCTATCCTGAAAGTTCCCTATATCCTCCCTCCGCCCTGCTCCCCTACCCACCCACTCCCACTTCTTGGCCCTGGTGTTCCCCTGTACTGGGGCATATAAAATTTGCAAGACCAAGGGGCCTCTCTTCCACACACTTTCAACTTTCAGATATTTCTGGATGTTTTATCCTAGTTATTTCACCAAAGTTCTTTTTATTCTATTGGTCTTTCTTAGAACAAATAAACTGGTTTACTTAGAAGATCATGAGTAAAGCCAAAACAGTGCATCTCTAGAGCTCCATTCCATCATGAATGATAAACTCATGGAAGCTGAGTCAATGGAGCCCCACTTTCAATCAACCCTTCATTTTATAAAGTCTAGCAGCCCCCAGGATCACTTATACCTGGAAGAAGGAGTAACAGCTAGAATTATAGACAAAGACATCCTGAGTCTTCCCAGGAAGTGTAAATAATGCCATTACCTTTATCTGTATCATAGAACTGCCTACCACTCTATTGTTTGGATCCAGTTGTATTGATAACAGGGCAGAATTTAACTTTATCATATTACAACCTGGAGAAAAAGCTTCTATGGAATAGGATCTCATGTAGATGGTGATGGGTGGACAGCTTTACTCTGATGAAAACCTGTGAAAGAAAGCAATTATATCTCATGTCAGAAAGCCTACAAAGTCTTGGTTCCATATCCCTTTTGAGATTGCAGTCCTGATGGACAAACTGTCATCTGGCAAAATTCCGTTTCTCAAAAGTGTCATTTATTAACATTGTTTCAGTAAATTCTAACACATGAATTTTTATAGTGTAATCATGATGGCAAGGTATATCACTGGGTAACAAAGACTGATTTAGTCTTCTTCTGCGCATATATATATATATATATATATATATATATATATATATATATACATACACATATATATCTTCTTTTGCATATATATATCAATAGATAGATAGATAGATAGATAGATAGATAGATAGATAGATAGATAATTGATATCATCATTTAAAATTTTCCATATCTTGGGTTGGAGCTACAGTGCAGTGGCAGAGTGCTTGGCCAACGTATGTGAGGTCCGGCATTGGACAGTAAATAGACGAAAGGTCAATAAGATATAAAATAGAACAAGCATTCCAATCCTCGCTTTAAATTTGAGTTCAACCATACCAAGGAGGTTAAAGTAGTTACATTAAGTATAAACACACAAAATACAGGTGTCCATTCAGATAGTTCAGCTCCCATCACTTGACATTTGACACACACATGGGTTAAATGACATGTGTCTCCCAACTCTACTTCTTCCCAGTAAATGAATAGTAAATGAAGAAAAAAGTAACATTATAGGAAGTGGTGTAAATCGCTATTAATTAGATACTACTAATTTTAATAGTTACATCTATATTTCTACATAGTAACTATATTCCATACTTCACAGAAACCGAGTACAACTTGTGGGCAATGTACTCTAGAAAAACTCAAGAAACAGTTATAAATATGACGCAAATAAATATGTGAATAAGACAATTTTATCTTTTTCTGAACTGATAATCACAAACATCTATTGTGCGGCATAGAAAAACTCTTAGTTAATAGCAGTATAATGTGAGTTTAATGGATGTCATTTTTCAGACATTTGAATATTTAATTGCTTTCCTTTCAGCTTCATTAGCACGATGGCAACTCTTCAGTCATTGCAATTTTAAGCACAAAAATTTAAAAAGGGAAGAAAAAGCTTGTAACTTTTTCTCTTTTCAATATAATGTGCATTAATGAAGCCATCACACAAATCCAGACAATGATACTTTGTAAAATGTGGAGGATTTATGTGTTCTGAAGGGAAATAAGAATTGCACATGCATACTTAGCAGGAACAATATGTTTCATCTACCCCGGGCAATAATGTAAAATGTTGAGATTCATATTTTCAGTTTCTTTTATATATCTTTACCTAAGGTATCCCAAGGAATACATTTATTCACTCATTAAAAAAATACTAATTGCTAATTTATTCAGCTAGGACACAATCATGTAAAAGTAAACTCAGTAGGAGCTAGAGAAATGGCTTGACAGCAGGTAAGAGCAAATTTGTTGCTCTTGCAGGGGACCTGGATTTGGTTTCAGCACCCATGTGGCAGCTCACACTCACATGTAACTCGAGTTCCAGCTGGACATGGTGGCACACACCTTTAATCTCAGCACTCAGGAGGCAGAGGCAGGCGCATTTCTGATTTCCAGGCCAGCCTGATCTACAAAGTGAGTTCCAGGACAGCCAGAGCTACACAGAGAAATCCTGTCTAAAAAACAAAACAAACCAACAAACAAAAAAACCAATAACTCTATTTCCAGGGAACCTTCCTCTTCTGCTCTCCTCATGCTTTTAAATGCATGTAGACAAAATATTTATACAAACAATATTGCAAAATAAAATTTCAATTCAAAATAAAAACAAATAAATCTTTTTAAATAGTATAAACTTACTAAAATTATATTGTTTAATAGAAGCTTAAATCTTAGGCATATTTAAGTATTATAGTACATTTGTTTTGGACTGCATATGTGTGTATGTACGTGTGTGTGTGTGTGTGTGTGTGTGTGTGTGTGTGTGTGTGTGTTTGTATAAATGTGTATACATGCACACTCATACACACACGTACACACACACACACAGAGAAAGAAAGAGAGAGAGAGATTTGTTATGTGGAGTTGGCAATTGAATCCAGGCCTGTCTCTTCACAGTACTTATATGCTATACCACTGAGTCATACACATAGTTTATCCCACTTACCCATACTTCTGTGTGTGTGTGTGGGGGGGGGGTTAGACTATTAAAGTGCTTTGAAATTGCATAGTCAAAAATAGGAAGATAACAAGTTTCTAAGGATAGTATTTCTTTGGAAGACACCAAGGCCTAAAGAATGAGAAAGAGTGCCTCAGACTAAATGGTAATGATGACAGTGTGCACAGCAACCCAGGATGTAAGAAGCTCTGAGCATAATGGGACCAGAATATGAGCACACGTGTCATACTGAGGAAAGAAGCAGAAGCAACCATGGCTGAGGATTGAGGAAAGCCAGGGCAAAGCAATACATTACTTAGAATGTTAATGCAATTTATTTTCTGGAGTAAAGTATGCGTAAGCTAGTGAATTACTATTATTTCCTATTTTCAGTAAAATACTAATAGACAAGCTGTCTTTGGAGGCTATGTAAACAAACAGACAAACAAGCAAAGCCTCCTAAAAGCCTATGTTCCACTCAAGTTCTTTGTCTCCCTTCTGTGACTCATTTGCCTAAGTCCCTCTGGGTCTTTTACACAGGCTCTCTCAAACCCATTCTCCTCTGCCCTTAAATTATCAGGAAGATTTTATGCAATGAAGTCACATTTGGAAAAATTAATAACCCAATAATCTGTTCCATCTACTAAATACTTCCATTTCTTGAGTCTTTGAAAATACTAATACAAAAAAATGAAAAATGTGAGATTCTCCTGCAAATTTCCAGGGAAAATGAAGGTGATAAGATGCCTCACAACACCCGACTTCATCAAATTATATCTGTGTCCATCCTTTATTCCTGATGCAAGTGTGTGACCAGTGACAGTTCCAGCAGAGAACATTTTAAGCAAACTCACTGCCTAAGTAGCACTTCTTCCTGAGATACATACAGAATGTTTTCGGTCTGGATATGGAAAACAAAATCTTGTTAGTTTTATTTTTTTCTACAAGGCAAATATCGTAAAGCATGTAAAAGAATCAAAAATGATTTAAGTTGTCCAGGACACAGGAAGCAGCTAACAGACAGAAAGCAGCAGCAAGCTCTGGAGGGCACCACCATGGCTTTTGGTTTATTGATGTGAAAACTGAACACTACAAGAGGTGGCTCTCAGAAGTCATGTCTCAGGTGTGATCACTCTTTCATTCATATTCATTGAAAAAATATCCTGTATGAATTATCTTCCTAATATGTATACCACAGTAGACAGTTTTAAATATTTTAAAACAGAGAGACCTTAAAGTGGGGTTACTTCTCCTAAATCGTTTTCTATGTCCTGAAGCACTGACCAACCCTGTCAGTTTGAACTCTTCAACTATGGGGACAAGAATTTTGCCCTTAAACCCTTATGGTGAGTAAAGTTCTCTAACTTAGGTTGGCCAGCTAACTATGAAGGAATGTGACAACAGCAGAGATGAGTAACCCTTCACAAACTCCAGTTTGTACCGCTGCACTCTTGAGATCCACCTTAAAGAAACCATAAGGAGAGGATGAGGAGAGGTGCACTAGACTGAGGGAAGTCTATTCTAGTAGAAATGACCTTGTGCTGTCCTGTGGAAAGGACCTTGTGCTATCCTGTGGATGGCATCAAGCTTGCCTGCTGTCAGCTACCTGAGCTCATCTGCCTACAGCTGAGCTGTAGAAATACAAAGAGAATCAGTGACTGTTGTTTCACCACAGACACTTCAAATTTCCTCAAGATGATGCATAATAGCAGCTTTATGAGGAAAATTACCTCTTGTCTGAAACATTAGCATCTAGGAACCTACCAAATGCTAACAGTAGGAAACATGAAGAGGTAATTTCAACATCACAAGGTATTGGAATTTCATTGAAACAACCAGATGTAGTCCTGCTAGGTCCTTTTTTCTTTTGCTACGTTGCATACAAATGCCTTCCATAGCATTATGTATGTAAATGTTTTTCTATACATTTTAAGAAGAAGAAGAAGCAATATTGAAGTAACTGTGCTGGTTGAGAGAACCTCAGCTGAAGAACTGCCCCATTAGCCTGGCCTGGTGGAGTAACTGTAGGACAGTTTTTTTGTTTTGTTTTGCTTTGTTTTGTTTTGTTTGCTAATTGAATGTGAAGGACCTAACCAACTGTGGGCAGTGCCACCCATAGACTAGATGCACCATGCTGTCTAAGAACAAAAGCTAAGCATGACCCTGAAACAGCATTTCTCTGCTTCAATTCCTGCCTTCAGAGATCCTGCTCTGACTTCCCTCAGAGATGACCGAATTGCTGCCTAGAAGTATAGGATGTGACATAAGCTTTTTCTTCTCAAGATTGCTATGGGTCATGTTATTTATAACAACAATCAAAGCAAATTAAAACATGTAATTACCGTAGATTTTGTTGTTGTCTCTCCTCTCTACACTTTTCTTACCTAACATCATGTGTTCTCCTTTTTCTTAAAACCAGAGTCCACTTAGTTCTCACTGTATATACATGGGCGTGGGACCAACTACTGAAGCATGGGTAGCCTTTCAGGGGTCAAATTCCTGAGAAAAACAGTATCCTATCAGCCACCAATTGCCAATAACTCCACAGCCCTAGAGGTGCGGCTTCCTGAGTCCTCCCTGTACCCATGCTGTGATTTTTCACTGGCTTCATCTTACATGAATCTTCTACCTGGATGACAAGCTGCTATGAGCTCATGTGCAGAACTTCCCTGTCATGTCTGGAAAGTAGCTTTTCTGAAGTCATCACTACCAGTTGATAAGAGTATTAATATTATAAATATTAACCTATTATATTCTAATATCAGCATTATATCAGGATATTTCCCATGTGTTTTTATATCTAGACCATCTGTTTAACATTTTAGTGAAAAAATGAAGCTCAGAGAATAGACATAATTTTCTAACAAATGGTGGAACTTAAAAGCCAAGTGTCAATGTTATACTATAGTTCAACAATTTGGGAAGTTATGGGAGGAAAATTGATGTGAGTTCCAGTCCAGCCTAGGATAAACAGTGAATCACAAGTCAGATTGAGAGTGAAAAAGAGAAAGAGAGAAGGGGTGGGGAGAGAGGGAGAGACAGAGACAGAGACAGTGAGAAACCCTCCACAAACAAACAAACAACAACAACAACAATGAAAAGCAGGATTTAGAACTGAACCATGAACAATCTGATTCTAATTTCCATGAGTATTATCAGAAATGGTTCTAAAAATTATAAGAATATCTGGATAGGGCCAGGCGTGGTGGTGCACACCTTTAATCCCAGCACTCGGGAGGCAGAGGCAGGCAGATTTCTGAGTTCAAGGCCAGCCTGGTCTAGAGTGAGTTCTAGAACAGCCAGGGCTACACAGAGAAACCCTGTCTCAAAAAACAAAAACAAAACAAAACAAAAAAAGTAATATCTGGATAGCAGACAAGAACACTAATTTGTTTTTAACTCTCAGAAGTCTGATATAAATATTTAGAAATATTAAAACAGTATATATGTTTGAGGGTATAAATGTCAAAGAATTACTTACCTTATTACTGAAGTAATGGAACTGTTAAAAATAAAATTCAAATTGTATCTTGGGTAATCTAGGTTTCTGGGTGGGTAGGGGAGCAGGGCAGGGGATGGGGGAGGGTTTAGGGGAGTTTCGGGATAACATTTGAAATGTAAATGAAGAAAATATCTAATAAAAATTAGAAAAAAAAATAAAAAAAATAAAAATCAGTCCACAAACTTCAGGTGGACGCATATTCTCTGTTTGTCTGCTCTGACTAAGTGTTCTCTATTCATACATTAGCCTAAATTCAGACGTTACTGATTTGATATGATGATGTCAGTTTATCTGTAATCCACATTTCAGCTGTCCACCACTTCCTTGCCCTAGTGTGGTTAACCAACGGCTTACATTCCTTTTCTTTTGCAAAGTGTACACTTTCTTTCCATTTCAAACTGTTTATTTGCCTTGAAACCTAACTTCTCTAAGTGGTGTAAGAAACGTTATATCTAAATTTGTAACATGGCATTTGGAGGAGATGGGAACAATGCCCTTTTGATCACTGCATTAAAACTAACTTACTTCGCACTGTGTTCCCAGTAAGAAGTGTTATGTTTCACAGAACACATATTTTTTTATTTTATTGACTAGGTTATTAATTCACTTCACACCCCAATCCCACAATCGATCTCAGCTTCCCCTCCGACAGCTCCTCCCAGTCCCTCCCTCTCACCTCACCTACTGGCTCTATCCACCCCTCCCCCACTTCTCCCCAGAAAAGGGGAAGGCTCCCATGGACATCAGCCAGACTCACTGCATCAAGCCATGGCCTGACTAGGCCCATCCTCTTCCCTGGAGGTAAGGCTAGGCAGCCCAGTTAGGGGAATGGGATCCTAAGACAAGCTATGTAGTCAGAGACAGCCCCTTGCTCTGGCTTTAGGAGTCCCACATAAAGACTCAACTGCTACAACTGCTACATACAGTGCAGAGGGTCAAGGTCTGTCCCACACATGTTCTCTGATTGCCAGTTCAGTCTCTATGAGTGCCCATGCGGCCCAGGTTAGTTGGCACTGTAGGTTTTCTTGTGATGTCCTAGATCCCTCTGCTTCCCTCAATCCTTTCTCCAGGGTTCTCCAACCTTCACTCAATATTTGGCTGTGGGTCTCTGTATCAGCTCCCAACAGTTGCTGGGCAAAGTCCCTCTGATGCCTTTTATGCTAGGTTCCTGTCTGCAAGTTCAGCAGAATATCATCAATAGTGTCAGGGGTTGTGTCCCTCTGGTGGCATGGGTCTCCACCTGGGCCAGTCATTTGTTGGCCTTTCCCTAGAACTCTTGTTTCATCCTCCTTCCCTGCACATTCTATAGGCAGGATAAATTGTGTGTCTAGGGCTTTGTGGCTGGGTTGGTGTCCCAATCCCTATTGGATTTCTTGCCTGGTTACAGGAAGTGGTCTGTTCAGGTTCCATAACTCCAATTGCTAGAATTCTTAGCTAGGGTCACCTTCATAGATTCCTGGGAATTTCCATCATCCTAGGTTTCTAGATCTTTTCAAAGATGCTGACCCCTAATCCAATTGTCTTTCTCAGTACCAAGGAAAAGGAGGAATGAGGGGTTGGGGAGAATAGAGGGAGAGAATACTGTGAGATACAGAACACTTCTAAAAACCTCTCTGTTAAACAAAACAAACATTCATTCAGACTTCCAGTGAATTTGAATTTTTGTAAAGTTTATTGATTACTTTTCTTTTACTTTATTAAGCTTGCTATTAAAGTTCTTTGTTGAATTTCAGGTACAGACATGATAATCTTCAGGTGCAAAGTTTCTGTTTGTGTCTTCTTGTCAGCAGCCTCTTGTTGGGACCAGCAGTCTCATCATTTATTACTCTTGATCTGGTATGGTCTGTGATAATTATCTGAAGTTCTGTTCAGAGTTCATGATCCCACTAACTAGAGTTAGATTCTAAACTCTCATTAGCTTCTTTTGGTGACATCATTCTTTGTGATTATTGCAGGCTTGAACTGATAACAATGCATTTAAAGGCTGGACAGTGTTGGCGCATGCCTTTGAATCCAGCACTCAGGAGGCAGAGGCAGGTAGATTTCTGAGTTCAAGGCTAGCCTGGTCTACAGAGTGAGTTCCAGGACAGCCAGGGGTATACAAAGAAACCCTGTCTAGCCAAAAAAATAAAAAAAAAGGAACCCTGCCCGCCCCCCCCCCAAAAAAAACAAAAAACAAAATACAGAAGACAAAAAACAACCAATGCATTTGAAGGCTCCATCACTTTTCCATTTCCTTAGTCTAGTTTCCAGAGACAAAGACATGATATTGCTAGGATTCCCAACCTGTCAGAATGTCTAGGTGCCAAGTCTCTAGATTCTTTGAGCTGAAATGTTTGGAAACTGACACACCTTCAAACCACCTTGATCTGGACAAGAAGTAAAATTGTTTTTACTCTTTATAAGGATTATACTTAAATTCAAAAACAAGGAAGAAAATTGATCTTTTAGGACAACCACCTATACAAGCAAATTAATGAACAACTTCCTCTTTTTGAAAGTTACACTATGCCTTCACCATATTGTTCTGATGCACGGATTATTTGCTTTCTCAGTTTGAATGATGTAAATGAGAAAGTATCTCATGCCTACTGTAAGTCTTAGCATTATACAGCATTATGCTAGCCAAGGAAGTTACAAGGGGATGTTTTTATATCTTTGTGACTAAAGGTTTAAACATAGTTTGTGCACATTAAAAAAGATATTCAGAATGAAGGCATTGATCTGAAAATACTCAATGTCAGTCGTCAAAGTTCTTAAATAAAACATTAAATAATTAAACATTAAAGATTTTGAGATATCTTCTATAAGCTCTTCAATATATAGAAAATATTAAGAGATGTCCACAAATATCCCAATGCACATAGTTATGCAACATTGTCTCCTATTGTTAAGTAAATAAAATGGAGAATAGTTACATATTATTTTCATGAACACTGGGTCATTTTGTAGCCACTCTCTGTTACTTTCAGGGTTCTTTTTTTCTCCAGCCTTTATCCCCTGGCCCAGTTTTACTCCTTATCACCTGGTAAGAGAGAAAGGAGAGAGGGATGAAAGAAACATAGAGACTACAGAATCTAATTTCTCTCTTCTTTGTTCAGAGCTGGTATTCATTACTGTAGTGGCTATTCCTGGTTGTCAACTTGACTATATTTGGAATGAGCTACAATCCAGAATTAGAAGGGTCACCAGTGACCCTAATTTGGAAGCTGGGAGATCGAAGTTTCTGACCTGGATCTTGGTATGGAGATCTTAAAGACAGGGAGATCTTTCAGTTCAAGGTCATCTGGGATTAAAGGTGTGGTGGCACACACCTTTAATTTGGGCTACACCTTCTGTTGGAGACCATATAAGGACATTGGAAGAAGGGAATCGTGCTCTTGCTCCTTTGCCTGCTTGCCATGTGGGACTGAGTAACTGCTAGATCCATTCACAGCTTCTAATGAACCATTGTTGGGAATTGGACTGCAGACTGTAAGTCATCAATAAATTCCTTTACTGTATAGAGACTATCCATAAGTTCTGTGACTTTAGAGAACCCTGACTAATACAGTTACTTTATAGGTTCTTCTTTTTTCAATCTCTTATGTCCTTGGTCTCACCCCCTACCACTAGATAGGATAAAAGATAAAGTATGGAAGAGGGATAAAGATCCCTGAATCTGATTTCTTTCTTTTGTTTTTTCTGTGGTCATGACAACTAAAAAGTTGTAACAAACCCCCTGAAGGACCAACAACAACGAACCTCACTTTGGGTGCCCTAGTATTTATTAGCCTCTGAAATCCCAGAATTAGAAACATCACACGATCTCAGAAACTATCTGCAGCTGGCAAAACCATTAGTTTGTAGAGAACAAGGCAAATCATAGTCAGCTGCTACAGACAGTCTGAAACAGCCCCATATTCCCACACCTGGGATTTCAACAAAAAGACATTCTTATAATATTTCTGTGGTTTTTAAAGAAACCAAAATTCTAAAACTGTCACTATATCCATTCATTTGGAATTTTATTCAGACATTTAGATTAGAGTGTCTGCTTAGTATCAAAGAGAACTGCACTTTTTTTAATCAATGAAGTTTACTTGCATATTTTGAAGCAGATTTAAACTACTAAAATTATAATTTATTACATGATTTCTAGTTCCCTCACTTCTTCTGTCTTTCTGTAAAAAGTGAATTTGCAATTTACATATTTTCAAACTAATCAAGACACACACAAACACATACACACACACACACACGTTTCTTAATGTTAATAGTTAACTCTTAATCATTTTTTTTCTGAAAGCAACTGTTTCTCTCCATTCACTCCTCATACTTTATGCAAAGCTGATCATTTTGTACAAAAAGTAGGAAGAATGAAGAAACACACAATTCATTTTATCAGTGTTGTGCATATGTAATGAGAAATCCATTTGCCAAATGTGCATCTTAGTGAAAAGGTAAAGAAAGCCGTTCAATATTGGGAGGTTAATAAATATGAAGTAATATATAAGACAACAGGTTATCTAAAGGGATTAAACATTGACTTTGGGAAAAGTGAAAGCAATTCCCCCATTAGGACATAGTAGTCAATATTTAATCTTTCAGTAGAACTAAAATATTAGAGACAAAAATGGTATTATAGATATGAAGATCAAATAGCCCATGTAACTTAAGAGTGAAGCATTTTGAGAAGAAAAACAAGCTACAATAAAAAAGACATAGAATTTTTGTGGATTTATTTATGTCTTTAAAAGCCTGCATTTAAGTTTTATAATTCAGCAAATCACCATCTTTCCAGGAATACAATGATTAATGTTTTGTCCTTGCCCTCAAAAAGAATCTATTCTGTTGGGAAAGAACTGACATTAAAAATATAATTACGATTCAATTTCCAGAATGATACAGAATGGGGGTCATGAAGAATGACTTTACTAACTCTGAGGGAGTCACAAAAATTTTTGCAAAAGGGATAAATTTGTGCTGAGAGGGTAAAAGGGGATTTAAAGGTCACTAGTTTAAAACAGCTGGAAGAGCAATTCCACAGAAGCCTACAGAAGCTTGAAAGAGAGAGGCTTCAATACCAAGACTCCCAGTGGCTTGTATGATTGGAGAAAAGATGGAGGAACCTGTTAAAATCCTAATAGCAGGAATCATTAGGCTTTCTTTTTAATTGTTCTGAAGTTAATACATACACACATACATACATATATACATGCATACAGGCATACAAGTAAATTCTGCTTCATTCATTTAATCTTTATTATTTGCTGAAACATTCATTTAGATGCTTTTTGACAAAATAGCAAATAGGTCATTATTCTTAAATTGCTTAGAGTTTTGCAATTTTACTTACAAGTTTATTATTCTCATGTAAATATCAAAATGATTAAATTCTTTGATTCTTTTTTTGACCTTTAATGTAAGAAAAATATTTAGAGATAAGAAAATGTGGACCCTCCAACTATCCTAGCTCTTCTATTGTGAATTATATCAAAAATATTTTAAAATGTTGAGAAAACTATTATTATATTCCTAGATATAATACATTTGTTTCCCACATACTGTTACCTCAAATCTTTTATTAGCTTATACAAGAATATTTTTTAAATTTTGCTAATATTCATAATTAAGTTGACTTAAACCTTTTGTGTGTGTATATATACATATATGTATGTATGTATATACATATATGTATGTAGTTGTATATATATATATATATATATATATATATATGACAGATATCTATGATTATCCCTATGATTTATAGATACCAGTATTCATCATTTAGGGGTAACTTGTGCTAAGTCTCATTAAAAGCACACTTAAAAACAACTCTCCCTGTTTCTTTATCTGTTAGATAGAGGTGGCAAATTTTGAGAAAAACCTCAAGATTGATACTAGAGAGGAAAATGTTTTTCTTACTTCACTTTATATTTCACTCACTGCTTCCCTCCTGGCCACTCCCACAATCCTTCCCCCATCTCCTTACCTTTGAGTGAGTAGAGGTTCCACTGGTATCCCTCCCATCCTGGCACATCAAGGCTCTGCACATTCTAAAGAGAAAAACTTAATATTCTTAAAAGAATTTATTTTGTTGTTTTGTTAAGTTATATTTCTTCAAACTGTTATACTGACAACTAAGTATATTCTCTTTTCCCTCCTTTTTAATTAGATATTTTCTTTATTTACATTTCAAATGTTATCCCCTTTCCTAGTGTCCCCTCTGAAAATCCCTATCCCCTCCCTCCTCTCCCTGCTCCCCAACCCACCCACTTCCATTCCTGGCCCTGGCATTCCCCTATACTGGGACATAGAGTCTTCACAGGACCAAGGGCCTCTCCTCCCATTGATGACCAACTAGGCCACCCTCTGCTGTATATGCAGCTAGAGCCATGAGTCCCACCATGTGTTTTCTTTGATTGATGGTTTAGTCCCAGGGAGCTCAGGGGGTACTGGTTAGTTCATATTGTTGTTCCTCCTATGGGGCTGCAGACCCCTTCAGCTCCCTGGGTACTTTCTCTAGCTCCTTCATTGAGGACCCTGTGCTCTGTGCAATGGATGGCTATGAGAATCCACTTCTGTATTTTCCAGGCACTGGCAGAGCCTCTCAGGAGACAGCTTTATCAGGCTCTTGTCAGCAAGCTCTTGTTAGCATCCATAATAGTGTCTGGGTTTGGTGGTTGTTCATGGGATGGATCCACAGGTGGGCAGTCTCTGGGTTGTCATTCCTTCAGTCTCTGGTCTGAACTTTGTCTCTATAACTCTTTCCATGGGTATTTTGTCCCCCCATTCTAAGAAGGATCGAAGTATCCACACTTTTGTCTTCCTTCTTCTTGAGTTTCACGTGTTTTGCAAATTCTGTCTTTGGTATTCTGAGCTTCTGGGCTAATATCCACTTATCAGTGAATGCATATCATATGTGTTCTTTTGGGATTGGGTTACCTTACTTAGGATTATATCCTCCAGATCCATCCATTTTCCTAAGAACTCTATTTTGAGACTAGGGTGGATATGTACTTTCTGTTCCAGTTTTAACCAACTACAAATAACACATGTGCTAACCTGACGCAAGATTCTCTCTTAAATGCATCTAAGAATTCAGGAACATGTTGGAGTCATGAGTCAAACCCTATGACTTGTGTCAGCTGCCTCAGGCTCACTGGCTCAGCCCCGTTACCTGTTGTCAATGAGAGAGGCTACCCTAGGTATGATATGTTTTCCCAATATATTTTTAAAAGATTAGTACACACTGGATTACATAGTTTGAATGAATACGTATTGAAAGGTACTAGATATTTTATGCTAACAATAGTTGAAACAAGAGGCAAATACACATTTTTAGAAAGAAACAAGATTTACACATTCCTGAAAATCAATCCTCTATATCAAGGGCAAGGATGAGACTTTCAGAAGCAGGAAAGCCCTTGGAGCACTTCCATTGCCTCTCACCCCTACTCAGGTTTGTACATGGGTAGTTTTACATCTTCTCTTACTCTGGATGTCATTCTTCCCCTTATGCAAGACAATGTTACTGAAATCCTTCATTTCTGTCTGCAGAGTGTCAGCACCAGCAGCAGCAACAGGGAGTGTCAGCTGAAGTCATGAGAGTTTTGATAGAAGGGGACCCAATTTGACTTTAAGTAAAGAGAAGGCAGCATTGCAGTGGATAGTGTATAAATCACAGTCAGTAGAAAATGGCTGATGTGCAAAAGTGATTCCAGAAAGGTCAAAAGGTCACTATCACAGGTCTGCCTCAGAGCTGACACTCTAAAATTTTACACTCCCATTTAATACTTTACGTGTGACTGCACTTCAGGATGGATCTTTAAAATGACAAGTAATTAAATGGATCCATATGAATGGGGATTAGGACACTGGGTTGGTGAGCACATAAAGACTGTATGTAGACAGAGATGGCCATTTTCAAATCAAGAATGGAAGACTCAAAAGAACCTGCCAACATGTTTACTTCTGAACATTTCTGGACTGTAAACATGAGGGAGATTTGTATGGATAGCCCTGGGGCTAATTGTATTAGAAGTTAATTCCATTCTCCTGTGAGAGGTTGAGAACAAGGAATGAGTCAGCACTCAGGTGATTTCCTGTAAACCTTCACATATAATCTTCACAAGACCAAGGGCCTCTCCTCCCATTGATGCCGACTAGGCCATCCTCTGCTACATATGCAGCTAGAGACAGGAGCTCTGGGGAGTACTAGTTAGTTCATATTGTTGCTCCTCCTCTAGAGTTGCAGACTCCTTCAGCTCCTTGGGTACTTTCTCTAGCTCCTCCATTGGGGGGCCCTGTGTTCCATCCAATAGATGACTGTGAGCATCTACTTTTGTGTTTGCCAGTCACTGGCATAGCCTCACAAGAGATAGCTATATCATGGCCCTGTCAGCAAAATCTTGTTGGCTTATGCAATAGTGTCTGGGTTTGGTGGTTGTTTATGGGATGTATTACTGGTTGGGGCAGTCTCGGGATGGTCATTCCTTCAGTCTCATCTCTGAACTTCGTCTCTGTAACTCTTTCCATAGGTATTTTGTTTCACATTCTAAAAAGGAATGAAGTATCCACACTTTGGTCTTCCTTCTTTTTGCGTTTCATGTGTTCTGCAAATTGTATCTTGGGTATTCTCAGTTTCTGGGCTAATATCCACTTATCAGTGAGTGCCTAACATGTGTGTTCTTTTGTGATTGGGTTAATAATGGGTCTCTTATATGGGGAAGATGGTAGTATAGCAGTAGATTTACCCAATCTAGGCACATAGCATGTAATCATATTAACTGTATTGTGTTTTCATTGCCAGGGATTATTTGGATTGTAGATTTACCACAACAGAGATACATTTCTGTTGTGTAAGACATGTAATATGAAACCGGGTGTGGTGGCACATGCCTTTAATCCCAGCACTCGGGAGGCAGAGGCAGGCGGATTTCTGAGTTCGAGGCCAGCCTGGTCTACAAAGTGAGTTCCAGGACAGCCAAGGCTACACAGAAAAACCCTGTCTCGAGAAACTAAAAAAAAAAAAAAAAAGAAAGAAAGACATGTAATATGTAGGATTTTGTTATTACAGTATCATCAAACTAATATGGCCTTTCAAAATGGAAGCTTATATATATTAAAATCATCTCACCTTTAATGAAGAATTGATAATGGCAATCCCAAAAGATCACCAGTATGACATGATCTTACCAGTATACATTCAGAGGATGACAGAGATGGCCAACTATATCCCCCAAGGTTTGTTTGCATGCAGGGATGAGAGAATCCACATGTAGACCCAAGTGATGCTATGTAAACTTGCCTCCGAGTTATCCTGGATTGGTGAGTAGGGATGCCTACTCCCTATAACCTGGGAGAAGAGAGACAGGCAGAGTTTGTGCTCCTGGCTTGGGGTTTGAGAAAGATAACAAGAGAGGAGGGAAGATGGTGGAGAATAAAAAGGCACCATGGGGTAGGTGAGTTCTAAAAACATTGCCAAGAGGTCTGGCCAATTGGAATTAAGAGCAACCCAGAGGAAAAATGGCAAGTTATAACTTGGGGTTATTGATAGAGAAGTAGACATATTAGTATAAAAGGTAGATACCTGCCCAGATCTACTGTTTAAGGCTTATTATAAATATAAAGGTTGTGTGTCTTTTATCTCAGAACTGAATGATCAAAGGTGGGATAGAAACACTGATTTGAGATTAAGTGTTTAATACAATACAACAAGGGGGAAGCTTTCCCTTGGGTCTTTATGCTCTGCCCTTTGGACTCTCAGCATTTGTCATTTCAGACGCAGCTTTGCAGCTTTCTTTTCCACTGTAGCCACCTCTCTAGGCTGTTTACTTCTGCCCTTTTCTTTGTATAAAAATTCTTTGTGTCAATAAAAATTAAAACTAATAGTTCAATTATAAACTGTCATACTCCAGTCATGATAGTTTGCAATAGAGCTAAGTACTCAGCCAAGAAGTGAGTTCGATAGAGTTCCTGTTGCCATTTTCATCTGCTTTGCTCCTGTAAATACACCTATGATATTTAATGTCAGATAGTTCATGTTATAATTAAAAACTATAATAACTCTAAATGTACAAGTTACCTACCAATGGAAAAATAAATATGCCTTGATTTTTAAGTTAAGAACCTTCCTAATTAAACATGCCAGTAATCTCTGAACTGTGGGGTGAGTCTGGAGGATTGATAAAATAAACACCAGGGCATAACATCATAACATCATATAACAAAGTACAACATAATAGCATCCTCTTAAGTGTCAAGGTCAAAATATTGTGTGTTTCGTATGAAAATCTTCAAAATAAAATTAAAATAGGAGAACATTTGCAGTATAAATTTAACCTGATGCTTTCAGAAAGATTAAAACTAATTTAAAAGAAGAAAAGTCAAATGCAGAGTAGTTTATTTTTTGATTTATATACTCAGTTATTAAATTAACAATTTCTTTCTCCTAAAGGTGGCCTACTCTACCTACAGTTAATGAACTGACATGCATAGAAGATAATTGAAAACAATATATATCTGTGTAGAACCTATAAATATTCTTGTTGTTGCTGTAAAAATATAACATTAATGATGTTAAGACTTCACTATGTGTGATATCTGATCTAGTGATTATGTGAAGTATACAGAAGAATATGTACTAGGAGTCACATATAATGTCATCTTACATAAACACTTGAGTATCTGAGAATTTTCATATATATGAACTCTTAGGACTATTCCTAAGGACATTCAGCATTGGCTGTCTTTTTTCAGATATCCTAGAGAGTAAGAATGTAGCTCAGAGCTAGGATGTTACCTTGGAAGCAAGGCCCTGGGTTCAATTCCAGCACCACAAAAATGTAAATAGTATCATAAAGATTAGCCTTCCAAATCTCCCTTGTTTTCCTTGTTATACATAGAAATGAGAAGAAATGAGAAGAAATAACTATCTTTTTATTGTTGTTGTTGTTTTTGGTACTGGGATTAAAGGCATGCACTTTTTTTTTTGAAATAACTGTCTTTATGTCAGGAAAAAATGTTAAATTTTTATATAAAAATCTCATTTATCCTGTACAAACTTTGTAATTTCTCAAGTCCTGTATCTTTCTCGTGACCCTATGAAGAAACCAATGCATTTTGACTGGCCCTTAAAACAAGCAATTTTTTACTCAAAATATGTTTAAGAGTTTAAATACAATCGAGTGTTACTAAGTACACTTTTCACAAGCAATACAATTATACTGATTTATAGACTTTGGTGTATTACTTTAAGATAAAAACTGGGAGAATGAGGATGAAGCATGTCACATAAAAGCAAGGGTGATTTTCTAAATCAGCTTAAAGTCTTCATATTGTTAATAAATTATAAAATATTGATGTTACATTCATATTCTTATGAACTCCTCAACATAATTCTTGATAATGATATGATCCTCTCTGCTTTAAACTATAGCATCATGTGTACATTATTTACCATTTTTGCTTAGCCAGCAGTTAAATTTCAATTAACAAGCTATCAGTTGAACTCTATTATGTTAAATAATTGTCTTCCTTTTAAAATATTAACATGAACTTAGAGTCTCCAAAATGCCTTCCTTATTTGTACATGGCATCTACTCTGTTGGTATATCAATAACAAAGGATTTTTACTGTTCTTCAGGTGAGCCGAGGATACACCCATGCAATGAAGAATAAAAGCTAATTCTGATAGATAAAATGTCATTACAAATAGTCTTAACATTTCACTTCACTGAATATTTTCTTTCCTATCTTGCAAGATGAGGCATAAATTATAGCAGAGAGCCAAACTGATAGATTCTGTTCTGAAAGCCAGAAAAAAAAAAAACTAAAGGGACATTATTGATCATACCTTGGAGACAAAGTACAAAAGAGGAGCTTTGTGTCATCCATTTTATAGGACATGGAGAATTAGAATTCACATCAGTCTGCCCCAGCCATAGAAGGCAAGGCAAATTAAATCAGAATTTTAAACTCCAAATTGATATAATCTATTTGTGTAGATAAAGCCTCAAACTTCCGTCATGTCAAATATATCATCTTGGGCAATTTGTTTTCTTATCGTTTTTTTCTTTGGCATTTGATGCTGTGACAAACCAAAAAAAAAAAAAAAAAAAAAAAAAAAAAAAAAAAAAAAAAAAAAAAAAAAAAAAAAAAAAAAAAAAAAAAAAAAAAAAAAGAGCTGATTTCCCTTGGAGAATTTAATTCACATCTGGTATCTTGTAGAAAGCTTTCCTGACAGAAATAGCAACCAGACTATGAAATCACTCAGTTTAAAAAACATCTTTAAATATCAAACACTTTACTTGCACACAAATTAAAGTTCCAGGAGAAATGTTTCAAAATGACTTGAGTATTGATACAGCCCAAATTGCAAAAATTGCACACAATTTTAATTGGGAACATATAAGAACAGGTAGGAGATAGATAGATAGATAGATAGATAGATAGATAGATAGACAAATAGACAAATAGACACACACACACACACACACACACACACACACAATTTATAAAAACCTATTTTCCCAGCAGTGAATATGTACAATTACATACACTCCTAAGATTATTAAAAGTAATCACATCAACTGAATATTTTGTGTATGATCTGAGCAATAGAACGTTATTAAGAACTGACCTGTTTTACGTATTTAAGTACAACATGGGACAAAACAATGCAGATTTCCCAGAGTGTCATTCCTTATCAAAGGTTACATTTCATTTGATACAATTAGATAAGAGTGGGAAATGGTAGAACTAAACCCAACTTAGTTTCTGCAAACTAGAATTAGGTCAAATGTCATGCTAGATATAAACAGCCTAACAAATGTGCTCAGAAATCTAGAAAATGAAGACAAATTTTATTAATGCAACATCTGGTTCTCTAAAAGAATGTCTATTCTTTTGGAACCAAAAATTCCCCAAAGCAACAGAATTTCCTACAAGGTTGAACTTTCAATTCAAATGGAGGGACAGTAGATCTGGGGTAGAGGATAGGGGGTGGGGGATGCTGGCAGGAGGGGAAGGAAGTGAAGGAGGGGAAACTGTGGTTAGGGTAGATTGAATGAGAGAAGAATCTATTTTTGATTTATAAAGAAGAAGCAAACTAATGGAATATATGAAATCTCAGAAGGTGGTACTTCTAAGTATACTTTCTTTAAGGTCAATTCCCAGTAAAACTCTTTGTTTTATGCCAGCTTTACACAGTAAACTGTCATCTTGCTGTGGCAAAGCCCATTTCTTCACACTGTCAATTCAATTGACGACAATTTACTTAGTAGAAAACCCAAAAACTGACGTCTTTAAAGGGAGCAATGGCGATCATTATTACCCTTTAGTTATATTTGAATTATTATTAAATTTGAATTAGGAGAGCACAGAATATATTTTACTTCTTCAAATGTATAATCTAGCATAACACACAGGGATATAGAAACAGGGAGATGATGAACATGTTTTTTAATTTATGTTAACAAATGAGAAAATACATAGTTTAATTTATATTAACCACAGACTCTCAACTGAATTATGGTACTCGGTCATTAGAGGGAACAATCCAGAATCAAAAGTTAATTTTTAAAAAATTTTTCTATGAATGTATACATTTTTATTTCATTACTTTAACATATTTTCTGCATTAAAAGAACAATAATTTATTGGCATCTTATTCCTCAAGTCAGCCATTTGAAGCAAGTCGTTCTTATCTTGAGTCACTTAAATACTGTTGTGTTTTGTTTAGAAAAAAAAAAAAAAAAAAAAGCAAAAGAAACCAGGGATAAGTTTTGTAGAGATGCAGAATGGCGAAGTGGGGTAGGGGGTGCCTCTGTGGGGGCCCATGCTGAGTCATTCCTTCTCCCTGAGGTACCAGCCACAGGACAGTATAGTGTAGGCTAGAGTTTATTTAGGGCATGGGGAGGGGAGTTCTAGGTGAGTGGGGGGAGCAGAGAATTAGAGAGAGGTCTGCTATGGGCACTTGGAGAGAGATCACTTTGAGAAAGTAAGTGAAGGAGAGGAGAATGGGGAGAGAAGGTACAGAGGGAGAAGATGGGAAGAGGGTAAAAGAGCAAGAGAAGAGGAAGAGAAAGAGAAGAGAGTGAGGAGAGGGCAAACAGCCCTTTTTATAGTAAATCAGGCATATCCGGCTGTTGCCAGGTAACTGTGGGGCAGAGCCTAGATGAAATGCCAATGCAAACCCTTTTTTGAAGGGAAATGACAAAAGTCAAATCATGCTAGCTCTCTCAGCTAGGCTCAAACTGGCACATTATCACTCCTCCAGCATTTTATAGGTCAAAGAAAGCCACAAGGTAAATGCACACCCCCATCATGAAGAAACGAATTCTACACCTTAGTGAGCTAGTTCATGCTTGAAGAAATAGGAAAGAGACATGCATGAATGAAGAAAAATCAGGATTTAAAACAGCATTTCTCACTTTTCCCATGTAGAAATAATATGTAGCTGTGATGGAAATTTCTGCCGATACAAAATAAGAATGAAAAATTACCTGGAGGATAGGGGGAATAGCTCAGGGCTTAAAGCACTTGTGGGACAAGGGAGTGGCTACCTAGTGCCTGAGATAAACACAGACAGGTCAGCCTTGCATATCACCTAGACACACACACACACACACACACACACACACACACGGAAAGAGACAGAAAGACAGCGATACAGAGACAGACAGACAGAGACAGACAGAAAGACAGAGACAGAGAAATAAAGACAGAGACAGACAGACAGACAGAGACAGACAGAGAGACAAAGAGACAGACAGAGACAGACAGACAGACAGACAGAGACAGAGAGAAAGACAGTGACAGAGAAACAAAGAGAGAAAGACAGAAAGACAAAGACAGACAGAAAGAGAGAAAACAAAGAAAGAGACAGAGACAGAGAGAGACAGATCCACAAAACACTGGACTAAGAGTTGTAACTGGTCAGCAGAAGGCTCCAGTCCAGGGACTTGTGAAAGAAAGCATTCCCACAGAGACATTTCTTTCTAGTTTAAATTATTAATGCCATTTTTGTCTCCTGCTGCCTGCTGATAGTGGTAGAAAAGATAGCTTCTAGTACTATTTTTTTGCTAAATCGACAGAGTAATAGACTGCTCCTGAATTCTTTTCTTTGTACCCATAGGTTAGCACATCTCTCTTTCTGAAGGAGATGCCTAGCAAGACAGAGACTCACACTGCTCAACATACAGAGAATAAGCAGTTCTTACATGCTTTTAGTGGGCTGGGCCATTTATATCATGCCTTCTACCATCAGGGCTCAGAGAGTCACAGAAAAGGAGATACTCCAAGAGCTACTACTGGTAGTGGCTGGCTAGAACATATTTGCTAGACATTACAGTACCATTTAACTTGAACTCACATAGCCTGTGACTACATGCAGAAGATCAAACCAGCCAAAACTACAGCATCACTAGAAGAGATGTTCATGAAGGTCCATCTGAGGTGCTACTGGCCACAGCTGCTGTTGTAGAGAAAGCCCTAAAACAGAGACATTCACACATCTTTTTTATTACTATATTCTTCACAATAGCCAGAAAAATGGAAACAGTCTATCAATATGTCAAGATAGATGGATTAAAAACACGTACCTATATCCACTGCAATTTTATTTAAAATATAAACAAAGATAAAAATCATGATATTCACAAGATAAAGAGACAGGACTGGAAATCATCTTGTTAAGCAAAATAAACAGTGCTCAGAAAGGCAAACGCTACATGTTTTTTTTCCTCAGGTGCAGATCTACATTTTAATTCTTATCTATGCTTATGTTAAGGAAACGTATATGTGTTTTATTTAAATATTTATTGGCTACAGGTGTTGAAACTACAAAAGGGCCATGAAATAGGACAAAGTGTGAAGATCTTAAGTGTGAAGTGAAATAAAACAGCATAGAAATGGAAAACAGAAAAACACGTATCATGAAATCAGAAGTGTTAGACATAAGCGAGGAAGAAGGAGACAGGAAGAGGAGGGGACGTGCTTGAGGAGGGAACCAAATAGAAGAAAGTATGTCTCAAAATGCCATAACAGAGCCTAACTACTAATAAAATCTAAATGAATAATAAATGATGGATAAAAAAATGAAAGTGTTCAAAGTAAATTTGAAAAGAGAATAGGGAAGCAGAGAGATGGCTCTGGGCATAGTGGGGATAAGCTTTCTGGTGATGAGTCCAGATTTCTCGCTGGCCATTGGTTGGACTACTGGAATCTCACTTTTGCTCTACAGTTAGTTGTTCAACAGTCATGCATTAGCACTGCACATAGTGATAGGAAGCAACCTGAGATTATCCCATGCTTTAAAATGATTTTAATTCGTTTCCATCATTCTTTAATACTTTATTTGACATATTTTAGGCACCCTTCATTTGTCTAGTATTAGTGTGTGAACACCTTCATCTTGTTCCCCATTTCATGACACAACATACATACTGAACACTTTCTACCACATTCTCAAGGTGATTCAATCATTTCACTCAAAATCTCCACTACATTCTCCCCAGTTAGCTTGTGAAAGTTTTATTGAAACACGCTGAAATTTAAATTTTGAATTAGAAACAGACTCATAGGATGAGTGTATACTATCAAATTTTTTCTTTTATTTATTCTTTTTTATTACAGTCCAGATTTTATTTCCCTCTCCAGGATCACCCTCCGACTCTCCCACATTCCATACCTTCACCCCACCACCCTGTCTCCATGAGGATGTCCCCACACCCCACCCAACCAGACCTCTAAACACCCGGGGGCCTCCAGTACCTTGAGGGTTAGGTGCATCTTCTCTCATTGAGTCAAGACCTGGAAGTCCTCTGCTGTATGTGTGTTGGGGGCCTCAAATCAGAAGATGTATGCTGCCTGGTTTATGGTCCAGTGTTTGAGAAATCTTGTGGGTCCATGTTAATTGAGACTGCTGGTCCTCCTACAGAGTCACCCTCCTCCTCAGCTTCTTCCAGCCTTTTAAAAAGGATTATATAGTATCAGTATCATCACTGATTCTCAATAAATGAAGGTTTCTAAAAAACAGACCAAAGAAAGCTAATTCAACAAAACCATGTCCATAGCAGCTATTTATCTTCAAGCAATCCGCAATCCATTTCATCTCTTTTTTTTTTTTTTTTTTTTGCTCTTCGAGACAGGGTTTCTCTGTATATCCCTGGCTATCCTGGAACTCACTCTGTAGACCAGACTGTGCTAGAACTCAGAAATCCACCTGCATCTGCCTTCCCAGTGCTGGGATGAAAGGTGAGTGCCACCACTGCCCAGCTCTCCATTTCATATCTTAACCAATGTGCCACTATTCATATTTTTTCATAATGCCTTGATTTACAGTGGCACAAAAACTTTATTGAAGAATAGTTTTAATTTCTAACTTCATTAATAGGAAAATATTTTAAATTTAAATTTAAAATATTAAATTAAATATTAAAATTTAATAATAGTATTAAACTAAAATATTATCTTAATTTTAATATACAAATGATATTATTCACATAATTTATGTCAGTATAGATAATAGCCTACCTGATATTTATAATATATTTTTCTCTTTATCTTTTAAGAGGCAGGGTGCATAGATGACAAATGGGACTTCTGATATTTCTGATTTCTTGCTGAAGGAAGCCTCTGGATGAATGTCAGTTAAAGTGAGTTCAGGTCTTAATTATCATGACTTATATTCTAACATTGATTCTAAAACTGCAAGTTCCTGGAGGAAATGTCACAGTACTCCTAAAAGATGTCTCTTCAAGGAGATACTTCTCCAGCAAATTGCAGTGATGCCCTCGGTAAAGTTGCTCTTATTCCAAAGATGTACATATGTTTGTAGGCAAAGCATAAAAAAAAATCAAGCATGTTAGTGCTATGAAAGTTAACAGAAGTAGCATACAGCAAGTCATCACTACCACAGACATTACTGAAACTCAATATAAGACAAGACTGGTGAACCAATCTCATCCTTCTCTTTCTTAATGGGAAAGAAGACAAAATCTAGCAGAAGAGAGGGGGGGAGAAAAAGGCATAGGGAGGGTGAGTGAGACAAGAAAGATACAAAGACAAAGAAAGACATAGGAATAAAGAGGCAGAGAATGGAGGAAGGGGAAAAGTGAGTGAGAGAAGCCTGACTGTACTGTGGACAAAACAAACACTATAGACATGTTCCAAACCCAGAACCGTTATCTATGCCCTTCAATTAAGAAAATTCCCTAAAGTTCCTACTTCTTCCCATAGACCTTTAATCTGTGTGTCCCTAAACTAATCCATTCATGAAATAAGCACCTTCATTATCCAATCACTTCTGAGAACACTCACCTTTGGAATACCATGGGGTTGGGGACAAAGACTACACCCCAAGTGTTATTGGGAGACATTTAAGATAAGCCATCATATAAAATATGTCATTTTCAAGAATAACAAAAATATAAAACGATGAACTGCAGATACACAGGGAGAAGAGAAGTAATTCTTTAAATGGCTGTGGAGATGGGCCATTTTCAACCTGGACATGAGCTGAAGATAGCTGATTCTGTAGAGACTGGCCCTTATTTTTTTCATGGCTGTGTTCTGTTTCATGGTGAATGAACTGAACCGTCAAAATACAGTAATGTGGGAAGATGATTCAACATTGGTGTTAATATCTTTGTACATTCCCAATTAAGCCACGTCTGGCTATTCCTTCTGTTAAAATGATGCTGTGCTCTGAGTGATGTCCAAGTCTTTGAAGGACTGCTTGGCCCTTGCTTGGATACTGAAACACAAGTGTTTGCTGAAGAACTGGTGAGATGGAGTCATGCTTGGCTCCACCCTGTCATCTTTCCAGAAATACAATGGTTGTGAAATTTGTTTGTTTTCTAATGCTTTCATATGATGCTGTGAAGAGAATGAGTACTGAAACTGAATTGTAGTGCTGATGAAAGTAAAGGAAGTCCTCTGACACTGTATTTCTCTGCAGATCTAGGCCATGGCATCCTTGGATTGCTCTATTGAAATTCCTGAAGCAACACTCAAGTAAAGCCATGAGGACAGCACTCTCTAGCATTGAGAATGTAACATAGAACTGCTGTGAATATGCAGTATCTTATACCTGCTTTATAGTGTATTGTAAACATGCATGGATACACACACATTCACATACACATACCCACATACACACACATACACACATACTTGTGCGTGCACACACACACACACACACACACACACACACACTTGTACACACCCACATGCATACAGATGCACACACTTCATGCTTGTTCTAGATGTTATTATTCTCTGATTAGATAACCACACAACCTAGAAAAGATTAATTGTTAATTTATACAATGTACTAAACATAAAAGGCCTTTATTATGTGCTATGTGGATTTGATTAAAGTAGTCAATATTCTCTAAATAATTGTAAAAGATGCAAGAGATGCTTTTGTCTTTGGGTTTAATGAATGAGTTATATATTTATTTACTTGTTTACATTTGAGGCAGGATCTCACAATGTTTCCCAGGTTTGCCTTGAATTCACAACCTGCTCGCCTTAGCCTCCTAAGTAACTGTGATTATGTGGTATGCTCCACCATACTTATCTTACAAGGATTTTAAGTAAGCTACTATAAATGTTTTAATGAGAAAAATGGCACTATCTCAATAAAATATAGTATGGCATGATGATTTATCAAATATCAATTATATAAGTATCTGTAGATTTAGAAAATAGTAAATAAAATAACTAGAGGCAGTAAACAGTAGAATGGACTGTGCAAAAAATTAAATTTGATGGCATGTCAGTAAAATGATATCATCTCAGAAGCAAGGAAAAGAACAATGAAAAACATCAAGCTTTAAAGATGTGTGAAGGATCATGAAGGAAAATGGAAAATCTATGTCCCAAAGGAGCAATGGGATGAAATGATGAAAAATTATATTTGAAGGAATAATAATGCAAAATTCTCTACTTACACAATTTTAATTCATGTATTAAGAGCTTAATAAATGCAATTGAAATAAAAGGTCAGTCACATACAAGGGATCTTAACTCAAAGAAAAATAAAACTTAAAAGTTAAGAATATGGTTCAGTTTTAGAATGCTTACCTAGCATGTCCAAAGCCCTGGGCTGGATTGCCAGAGTCAATTGAGAGAAGTATGAACACAAACACTAAAGAGAGAGATTGTCAGGGTTGACAGGCAGTGATGATATCTATAAGAGATGGGGAAGGAGGGAAGAAAAGAGGAAGAGGAGGAGGAAGTCAAAAAGGAGAAGACTAAGGTAGGTTGAGAGCAAGTAATAGCATATATGTGTCATAGAACCAATACCCAAAGCAAATTTGAAATTCTTATACTAGACCAGGAAGCAATATTTTGACAACATTGTTACTAGAATCATAAGGCATAGACCTATTAGAATATTCAAAATCAAAAGATAAAAACCAGTTGTCAAAGATACTGATAATTTGAATGTTCTCAGATGTTGGTAATGAGTACGTAAAATGACGTAGTGACTTTGTAAGACAGTTGCGCAATTCCTCCAAGTAGTGGATAGGAATATACACAAGTCAAATGAATAGATGTACCTCCCCCAAAGTCTACAGAAGCATGTTTATAATAGTGTTATCTATGAAGGCACAATTTGTAAATGGTCTACATGTCTATCATCTGACAGCCGAACACACATAAAGTAGAATACTCTTTGAAAAACACTGAAATATTAAGTACTGATATATGATATACGTTTTGGGGTCTAGCTGTGGTTTTGCGTCTTCTGATTCCTCCCTCTCAGGTTGTCCAGGGCTGAAAGATGAAGCAGAGTCCAGATTGGGAGGGGTTCTGTAGGAATCATTAGGGGGTGGGGGAGGCCTTCTCTGAGCCTCTTAGTGGTTTAGCTCTTTTACCGGATGCTCTTCAATGAAGCAGCTGTCTGAGATAATCTGAGGTTGTGTGCATACCTTTACTTGGGGTGGGCTTGTAGGCATACACTTTATTCAGGGTGGAGTAGAAGTGTTCGTGGACCTTGGAAAGTGGGAAAGAGAATTCAGGGTAAATGAAAAAAGATTGGCTAGAATTTAAAGTTCTGTGAATTTGCACGGATATGCATCCCAGGATCTCAGGTACTTGCTGGACAGGTTCTTATGGGGAGTAGGTTTGTAGGTTTGCCAAGGACTACTCAGGTAGAAGATGGGGGTAGTGTGGATGGCCAGACAAAGTCAGAGAAGGGGAAGCCTCATTGGTAAATGGAGTCCTCTATTTTGTGCTGTGCATAGAGGAGCAATCCAATTATGGTACACAGGGACCTTAATTAGCAGGGTTTGCCCACAGTGATACATGTTATCACACAGATAAACTTTGAAAACATTACAGAAAAGATAAAAAAAAAAAAATTCACCAAAGACAACAAGATGTTGCTTTACTACATTTTTGTATTGTGCTTCTCTGGTGACCTACAGTGTTGAAAGTGTGTCATTTCTTTAGCCATTTGTATATGTTGTCTGTTAAAAAGGCCCATTGAAATCATTGGCACACTTTATAATTGACTTGTCTTTACATTGATTTCCAAGTCAAAGACTTTCAGTGAGGTCTGAATAAAAGTCCTTTGTGAATGTTGATCCATTTGCTGATAATGGAGGGGACACATTTGTCATCCTCCAGCCAATATAAGATGGGAACTATTCATAGATATTTCTTATCAGGATCAGGTAATTTTGTTATGACCCTAGATCTCTTAGCACTTTATCATAAAAGATGCTTTTATGAGAATAGTAAGATAGCCATGTGTGATTGTTGTTGCTAATTGTCCATATGACAATTGACTCTGGAATCACGGACAAGAGAATCTCAATAGATAATTGAATATCTATATAATTCTGGCTTTCACTGGTCAGTGATGATTTAATTGGATTAACTGAGGTGTTAAAATACCATCCTCTGAGCCTTGGACTAAATGAATGAGACAGAGATGAGAGGGAAAGGGTCAAACAAATATAAATTAATTCATTGTTCTCTCTGCTCTGGACAACAGATAATGGCGTGTATACCTGCTTCAAGTGGCTGCTACCTTTGCTTTCCCATGATGACAGACTATAGCTGGAAGTTGTGAGTCAAATAAACTCCTACTTCCTAGAGTTACTTTTCCCAGGGTATTTTAACACAATAGAAAATAATATTAGTGTAATTTTATTATTGGTTTCCTTTATGCCATAGTAAAGTACATATCCCACTAACATGATCTCTATACTATCGTTGTAATTATTGAAGGAGGCTCACTAGTTTGCTAGAATTTCTGGAAGAATGTGTGTTTAGTGTCACAGAGCCTCAGGGTTGGAGCCATATAATTATACTTTTACCTTGAACATTATTGTCAATATAGCTTATTAAACATATGAAATAAAGAGTTTTTCTACTAAACTAAGGAGTAGTGGTTAAAATTCAGGAAATCTGGAGAGAGACAAAAATATTGTAATATATATTAGTAATTATTTGTATCAACATCCAGAAACAACAGGTCCACAAATTATCCAAAAATAAATTCATCTCTTATGCTTGATTTCAAACACCTTTGATAGGGTTCATTGTTTTATAGTTTCAAGAGATAAAATTTTTCTTAAGAAATAAATAATAACTTAAATAATAACTTATGATCATTCCTGACCATAATAAATCTATCTATTGTTATCAGATAGTTCACGGGAACAGTTAAAAATGTGTTCCTCATTTGGGCCTGTATACTTAATATGACCATCAATTCTTAGGTTGCAAGCTTTTCTTTTCTTTTTTTAACTTTTTATTGTTTATTAGATATTTTCTTTATTTACATTTCAAATGTTATCCCCTTTCCTGGTTTCTCCTCCAAAAACCCACTATCCCCTCCTACCTCCCCCTGCTCACCAACCCACCCACTCATACTTTCTGGCCCTGGCATTCCCCTACAGTAGGGCATAAAGCTTTCACAGGACCAAGGGCCTTTCCTCCCATTGATGACCTACAAGGCCTTCCTCTGCTACATTATGTGTCTGGAGCCATGGTTCCTTCCATGTGTAATCTTTGGTTGGTGGTTTAGTCCCTGGGAGCTCTGGGGATACTGGTTGGTTCATACGGTTGTTCCACCTATGGGGCTGCAAGCACTTTGGGTCCTTTCTCTAGTTCCTCCATTGAAGACCCTGTGCTCAAACCAAAGGCTGGCTGAGAGCATATTCCTCTGTATTTGTCAGGCACTGGTAGAGCCCCTCATGAGACAGCTATATCAGGCTCCTGTCAGCAAGCACTTGTTGTCATCCACAATAGTGGCTGGGTTTGATGATTGTATATGGGATGGATTCCCAGGTGGAGCAGTCTATGAATGGACTTTCCTTCAGGCTCTGTTCCACACTTTGTATCCACACTTTGTCTCTGTATCTCCTCCCATGGGTATTTTGTTCTCCCTTCTAAGAAACACCAAAGTATCCACACTTGGTCTTCCTTCTTCTTGAGCATCATGTATTCTGTGAATTGTATCTTGGGTATTATGAGCTTTTGGGCTAATATCCACTTATCAGTGAATGCATACCAAGTGTGTCTTTTGTGATTGAGTTACCTCACTCAGGATGATATTTTCTACTTTCACCATTTGCCTAAAAATTTAATGAAGTCATTGTTTTTAATAACTGAGTAGTACTCCATTGTGGAAATGTACCATACTTTCTGTATCCATTCCTCTCTTGAGGGATGTCTGTGTTCTTTCCAGCTTCTGGCTATTATAAATAAGGCTTCTATGAACATAGTGGAGCATGCGTCCTTAATACATGTTGGAGCATCTTCTGGATATATGCCCAGGATGGGTATAGCTGGGTCCTCAGGTAGTACTATGTTCAATTTTCTAAGGAATCACCAGACTGATTCCCAGAGTAGGTGTACCAGCTTGCAATCCTACCAGCAGTGGAGGAGTGTTCCTCTCTCTACATCCTCACAAGCATCTGCTGTCACCTGAGTTTTTGATCTTAACCATTCTGACTGGTATGAGGTGGAACAGCAGGGTTGTTTTGATTTGCATTTCCCTGATGACTAAGGATTCTGAACATTTCTTTAAGTGCTTCTCAGCCATTAGGTATTCCTAAGTTTTGAATTTTGGGTGCCCTAGCAGTTGGAGCATAGATGTTCAGATTTGAGAGTTCTTCTTGGTAGATTTTTTCCTTTGATGAGTAGGAAGTGTCCTTCCTTACCTTTTTTCATTTAGAATGGCTGCTCCCACTTATTTCTTGGGACCATTTGCTTGGAAAATTATTTTCCAGCCCTTTACTCTGAGGTAGTGTTTATATTTGACCCTGAGGAGCATTTCCTGTATACAGCAAGATGCTGGGTCCTGTTTACTTATACATTCTGTTAGTCTATGTCTTCTTAATTGAGGAATTGAGTCCATTGATGCTAAGAGATATTAAGGAATAGTGATTGTTATTATTGATATTGTTTTTATGTTTGTGTGGTTATCTTCTATTGGGTTTGTTGAAAGATTACTTTCTTGCTTTTTATAGAGTGCAGTTTTCCTCCTTGTGTTGGTGTTTTCTATATATTATCATTTATAGGGCTGGATTTGTGAAAAGATATTCTGTAAATTTGATTTTGCCATGGAATATTTTGGTTTCTTCATCTATGGTAATTGAGAGTTTTGCTGGGTATAGAAATCTGGGTTGGTACTTGTGTTTGCTCAGGGTCTGTGTGACATCTGCTCAGGATCTTCTAGCTTTCATAGTCCCTGGTGAGAAGTCTGGTGTAATTCTAATGGGTCTGCCGTTATAGGTTACTTGAACTTTTCCCTACTGCTTTTAATATTCTTTCTTTGTTTAGTGCTTTAGGTGTTTTGATTATTATGTGATGGAAGGAATTTCTTTTATGATCCAATTTATTTGGAGTTCTGTAGACTTCTTGTATGTTCATGGACATCTTTCTTTAGGTTAGGGAAGTTTTCTTCTATAATTTTCTTAAAGATATTTACTGGCCCTTTTAAGTTGGGAATCTTCACTCTTTTCTATACCTATTATCCTTAGATTTGGTCTTCTCATTGTGTTGTGGGTTTCCTGGATGCTTTGGGTTAGGACCTTTTTGCATTTTGCATTTTTCATTTTCTTTGACTGTTGTGTCAATGTTTTCTATGGAATCTGCTGCATTCAAGATTCTCTCTTCTCTCTCTCTCTTGTATTCTGTTGGTAAGGCTTGCATCTGTGACTCCTGATCTCTTTTCTAGGTTTTCTATCTCTAGTTTTGTCTCCCTTTGTGATTTCTTTATTGTTTCTATTTCCATTTTTAGATCCTAGATTGTTTTGTTCAGTTTCTTCACCTGCTTGGTTGTGTTTTCATGTAATTCTTTAAGGGATTTTTGTGTTTCCTCTTTAAGATCTTCTAGCTATTTACCTGTGTTCTCTTGTATGTCTTTATGGGAGTTATTTATGTCCTTCTTAAATTCCTCTATCATAATTATGAGATTTGATTTTAAATAAGAGTCTTGTTTTTCTTGTATGTTGGCGTAACCAGGGTTCACTGTGGTTGGAGAACTGGTTTCTGATGATGCCAAGTAGTCACGGTTTCTGTTGCTTATGTTCTTGAGCTTGCCTTTTGCCATCTGTTTATCTCTGGTGTTAGCTCGTCATGCTGTCTCTGACTTTGGCTTGTCCCTCCTTCAAACCTGTGTGTCAGTACTCCTGGGAGATCAGTTCTCTCCATGAAGAATTTGGGTATGGGGAGCTGTGGTACAGGGTCAGCTCTGGGGTGCAGATAGAGACCAGAAGGATCCTGTCCCCATCTGATCCTTGGCTCCTGTGTCCTGATGGCTCTGTTAGTGTCCTTCTTGGGCCAGAAATTTAAAGAGGAGTTGTGGTCTTAACTGTGCTCACAGGTATGTAGGCAGTCCTGGGAGACCAGGTCTCGCTGACAGTATTTGTGTATGTACATCTGTGGCACAGCATCAGCTCTGGGTGCAGAATGAGACCATAAGACTCCTGCCCCAGGCAGCCCCTTGGTTCCTATTTCTTGAGGGTTCTTGGAGGTTTCCTCTAAACAGCAGTGGTGGCCCTCCCTGCACTCACAGTCCTGTCCACACTCCTGCGAAGCTCCCTCCCTCCCGGTGCTATTTGTGTATGGAGCCCTGTGGCAGAGGGTCTGTGACAGGCAGAGATGGAAACTGCAGTTACAAGCTCTTCAAACCAGTAAGTTTATAGATCTGAGCCAAAGTAGTTACACAATGAAGGAAAACCTCTGAGTTTCTATTGGTCTACTAGGGAATATGTATGCTTGAACAACATTTCAGGCTGTTGTCTCCATTAATCTATGTCTAAGCTAAAAAGGCAATTTAATCTCTTTGAAGTTTTATTTAATATTTTACAGTCACTTGTGTATTTTATATAGGCTTGGATGATTGTGTGCCATATTTAGTGTATGTGTAGAAGTTAGAGATAGATTCTAGTCTTCTACATAAAAAATTCTGTTGATTTAACTCAAGCTGTCCTGCAAATCTTGGTTGCAAGTGGTTTTATTTACTGATCCATCTTATGAGCTCCTGACCAAATTTTTGAGACTTACATGTTACTTAGATCGGAGAACTATCAGAACATGGCTCTAGAAAGCTTTCAATATCCTTTCTAATATGTTTAATTGTACTTCCTACACAGTTGTCTAACTATGTTGTGAAGAGTACTAAATACCTCTTTGCATTTGAAACAGACTTTGTTAGTCTACATGCAAACTGACAATGAGCCCCACTCTAATGACGTCATCCTCAAGGAATGCCAGGATGACTGATGACACCTGACAACTCTGAGAAGGCTTTTACACAATGTTAGCACTAAAAGGCTGGATCCATTTAGGGCCTGATTAATCAGTGAATTACAGCTCTCTATGATCATAGGAACTAGTAAGGCCAAGAACTTTTTTTTTTAACACCTTCACTTTCCTGACAGGTGTAGCACAGCACAATGTTGGAAGGACAGAGCCTTACCTCCAGTTCCTATCAATCTGAAAATGGACTGTAGCAGTAACAACATAAGCCTAAACACAACAATAAAAATTAAACACAAGTTCAAGGCAGGGACAGCTTCAGGAGCATGTGCCTGATATAGTGGCATAGAGTCAGCATATTATATATATATATGCTTCTCCCATACTATATACATATATAGTATGAGAGAAGCATCATGTCAAATTATAATTATAAAACATAGAGAAGTTATAGAAGTGCAAACAGAGTCCTTGGTCTTCCTCTTCATGAACTCATATTAATTAGATAAATGCTTTCACAAAGCTTGTGTGTAAAAGAGGCACGTGGTGCTGCTCATTAAAAAAAAATAAGGAAAATTCAAGAGAGAAAATGATTATAACTCAAGAAGAACTCCAGCCTAGCTATATTTTCTTAAATTTGTTGTCTCAAATGATTAAACCATATCCAGAAATGTCTTTTGACATGAATGTTATGAGTTTAAATTGCTTCCTATATGTAGTTCAAAAAAGAGCTGAACCCAGCATAGCCCCACTCATATGATCTTGAGAATACCAACTCATGTCCCTGTTAACTGCACTTATTATGTGGGGAAAGCAAATGTGGCCAAGTCTAATTTGTTTGCTATACCACTAATATAAAAGAGAATTTATGATGTTTTATACCCAGAATATGATGAGAATTCAAGACTCTTCACGTTGATTATTTTATTTTTTTAAAAACAATCCACTCTTTGCTATAACTCCAGAGCTTTTCTCTACTAAAACCTGTCAGAATGGTATTAAGTTTCCTGTGGCAGTTTTACAGTGACTTCTCATCCAATATGTTTAGTAATGAACCTGTATGGCTACAAGACATTACTATTGTTGTAAATGCAGCCTTTTGGCATAACAGCTTTATAGTCTCTCATATTTATTTCTCCAAGTAGAAGAAGCATTTGGGAGTACTGTAAAGTACAAACGAAAACATAGAAGTGAATTATGGATTCTTTTGTTGTTTTGAACATCTTTACTTAGAATTATTTTATGGATTAGTTCTAGGGTTTGGTGAAATACAGAAAAAGAAAGTTGAGGAAGAGAATTTCCACTAGAAAAGTTTCAGTGGTGGAACAAAATGTTCACTGAAGGCCTGATACTGTCAAGCTATGGATAGTGTGGTTGGTCTAGCATTTTGCCATATGCCCATTGTGTTTAGCTAGTTAGAATGTGGACCTTTCTAATATCCATTACATATCAGGGTCACTTTATTGTGATGGCTGCATAATGGAGCTCTATTTTTTTTAATATTCTCTTTTTTCTTTATTTTATTGGATATTTTATTTATTTACATTACAAATGTTATCTCCTTTCCAGGCTTCCCCTTCAGAAACCTGCTATCCCATCCTCCTTCCCCCTGCTTCTATGAGGGTGCTCCCCCACCCACCCATCACTCCCATGTATTTTCACTTATGAGTTATAGATTAACATAAGACAGCCTAACACCAAACCTAATTACTTGAAATTGGAAACAGTAAGAAAATAAAGTTGAATTCTGATAGTATGTCTCACTTATTTGAGAACTGTCCCACTCCTCTATCTAAGTGTCTCTGATAGCATAACATGCAAACAATGACCTGGGTATCTTTGGCAGGCCTGTGCCAAAGTATACCCCTGAGAAATTACACCATGCAACAGATCTGGTGTAAGAGGCTTTATTGGAGAAGTGAAGAGTGAAAGACTGACCCAGGTTGGGGACATGATGGGGAGAGAGAGGCAGACAGACAGGCAGGCAGGCAGGCAGACAGACAGACAGACAGACAGACAGACAGACAGACAGACAGAGGGAATGAGGGAGAAGGCAGAGAGGGTAGAGAGAGGGGCAGTGAGAAAGATCTGTGATGGCTGGAGGCCCTTTTATGTGCAGCACAAGCCTGGTGCATGTCACAGGCAGGTGATGACATAAACAGCCGCTAGGTCTCTGGGAGCAGGCCAGTGGAAGCGACTACTTACTAACACTCTCCACCTATCGCCTCATGAATTCCTCCTTGTAACAGTAGAAGTCATTCTTATTACTATCTCACTAGCAGATATTGAATTTAGTGAGTTTCCTAAGGTTCCATAAATGGCAAATGATGGACACAGCATTCTGAGTGAGTTTGACATGATCACACTACATCATATTTGAATTTCTTTAGAAAGTAAAAAAAGATGCATAATATCTGAACAGCTTTTTCAATTTTGATGCAATTCCAACCTTTTAAAAAAATTATCTTTGATCATTTTTACAGTCCAGTTGTTATTCCCCTCCTGGTCTGCCCCACTCTGATAGTTTCTCAATCCATTCCTCCTCTCCAGGCTCCAATAGAATGTCCCCACCCCTTATTCACCCCTCCCCACCTCACTCTACCCCTCCAGGCCTCCTCACTTCTCAAGGGTTAGGTGTTTCCTCTCACTGAAACCAAACCAGGAAGTCCTCTGCTACATATGTGTCAGGAGCCTCAGACCAGCCGATTTAAGCTGCCTAATTGGTGGCTCAGTGTCTGAGAGATCTCAGGGTCCACATTAGTTGAGACTCCTGGTCTTCCTATGGGGTTGCCCTTCTCCTCAGCTTCTTCCAGCCTTTCCCTAATTCAACCACAGGAGTTCCTGACTTCAGTACAATGGTTGGGTCTAAATATCTGCATTTGTCTCAGTCAGCTGCTCGGTGGGTCTCTCAGAGGACACCATGGTAGGATACTGTCTCTAAACACACCATAGCATCAGTAATAGTGTCAGGCCTTAGAGCCTCCCCTTGATATGGATCCCAATTTGAGCTGATCACTGGACCACCTTTCCCTCAGTCTCTTCTCCATTTTTGTCCCTGCAGTTCTTTCAGTCAGGAACAATCTAGGTTAGAGTTTTTCACTCTAGGATGGTAACCCTATCCTTCTACTTGATGCCCTGCTTTTGTACTGGAGATGGATTCTACAAGTTCCCTCTCCCCACTGCTGGGTGTTTCATCTAAGGTCCCTCCCTTTGATCCCTGAGAGTTTATTACCTCCCAGGTCTCTGGTATACTCTAGGGTTTCCCCCACCTCCTCCCTCCCTAGGTTGCCTGTTTCCATTCATTCTGCTGACTCTCAGCACTTCACATCTGCCCCCCCATACCTGATCACATTCCCCTTTTACCCTCTCCCTCACCTCCCCTATTCAGGTACCTACCCTCCCTTACCCCTCTCTCTACCCAGTGATTGTTATCTTCTCCCTCCCAAGTGGAATTGAAGCATCCTCACTTGGGCCCTATTGCTCATTAACTTTCTTGGGTTCTGTGGATTGTATCCTGGGTATTCTGTGCTTTTTTGACTGATATGGACTTATAGGTGAGTTCATACCATCCATGTCCTTTTGGTTCTGAGTTACCTCACTCAGGATGATATTTTCTAGTTCCATCCATTTGCCTGCAAAACTCATTATGTCCTTGTTCTTAATAGCTGAGTAGTATTCCACTGTGTAAATGAACCACATTTTCTGTATCCATTCTTCCATCATAAGACATCTGAGTTGTTTCCAGCTTCTGGCTGTGATAAATAAGGCCACTATGAGAATAGTGGAGCATGTGCCCCTGTGGCATAGTGGGGCACCTTTTGGCTATATGCCCAAAAGTGATATAGCTGGGTCTTCTGGTAGATATATTTCCAATTTTCTGAGGCACCTCCAGATTGGTTTCCAGAATAACCACCAGTAATGGAGGAATGTTCTTTCTCCACACTCTTGTCAACATGTGCTGTCACCCAAGTTTTTGGTCTTAGTCATTCTGATTGGTAAGGTGGAATCTCAGGGTTATTTTGATTTGCATTTCCTTAATGACTAAAGACTTTAAATATTTCTTTAGGGGCTTCTTGGTCATTGGAGATGCCTCTGTTGTGAATTCTCTGTTAAGTTCTTTATGCATTTTTTTAGTTTGTAGGTCACTAGAAAGTACAACAATCCCTTAAAATGTCTGTTACTCTTTAATTGTTTTTGCTTTATAATATTCCAATTGAGGTGATGCAAACTGTAGTAGATACTTTTCTATTGCTATAAATCCAAGACCACTTACAGAAGGAAGAGTTATTTGTCTTATCGATCCAGAAGGATACCCATTCCCATCATGGTAGGGAAGGGTGGCAGAAGGTAGACATGGCAACTGGAGCAGAAAGCTGAGAGCACACATTTTCAAACTCTAGCAGGAAGTAGCGAGGACAGACTAGGAATGGTACAACCATTGAATTAATAAACAAAGCCTGCCCCAGTAATGAACTTTGTTGGGCAAAGCCAGACCTCCAAAGCCTCCTTAAATGGCACCTATTTGGTACAAGTATTCAAATTCCAAGAACATTTAACATTCTCACTATGATACAAATTGAATACATTGTAATTAGAAATGCATACAAAAACAGGAAAGTAATTACAAATTATTAAGAGAATCAGGCATACAAAAGTAAATGATGATATTAGAAAGTTTGAACAAAACCTTTGCAGACAAAACAGAAAATAGTTTGCTATGAATAACAATTCCAACATTACTTAAAGTACTATCATATACACAAGGTGTTTTTTCCTGCCAAGGTACAATATTAATTTGTCTGAAATAAAAGTTTGAAATACTTTCTTTCTTTTCTCTGAATTCGTGAACAATATTCATTTAAATGCATTGTGTCTGATAAAGGACACTAAAGTGCCAATTTTATTTGTAAGCATGGAGAATTTTAAAAATGTAGAAACTGTGAACTTAATAAAACTTTAAATGTCTCACCATTAATTTTATCTGTGATTTTTTTAAAAGACCCATCTATTTCTATTTAATGTGTTTGAGTGTGTTTTAAGACCTGTTTTAATTAGGGTTTAGTTTATGCCTACATGCCTGTAAGTTTAGTGAGTGTGCATCTAGTGCTTGAGGAAGCTAGAGGAGGACACTGGATCGATCCCTCTGGAATTTGAGTTATAGATGTTGTGGGTCGTCATGTAGATGCAGGGAACTGAACCTGAGTCCTCTTCAAACACAGCAAGTGCTTTGGTGTCTATTAGTAATTTTTCTATCCTAAAGTTTCCATGTCTGATTTTTAATGAAAGATAAATAAGTATGGAATTTGTAGGCTTACTGCCTCTGTCTGCTAACCTGGGCCTAGTTCTGCAAACCTCTAGCCTCTGTGCAGTCTAATCCAGGCCTTGAATGTTTTCAGCCTCGGAGATTTATTGCTGAATAAGCACACCCCTTACTAGTTCTTTCTGAAGTCTGGCTGGCTCACTCAACTCAGCTGTTCTGGATAAGACTCTTCTCCATCCTAGCTGATTCAATCTGGCTTCTCTCCCCATGCTTCTCCTGAATTCCTCTGCTTGGCCTAAAACTCTGGAAATCTGTGCTATCTTCTGGCTACTTCTCATTCTCTGGCTCATTCTGCCTTCATCGATGTCTAGCTTATTATCTCTATGCTACCTGGCTCTGTACAACTGTCCCAGTAAAACTTCCTCTTCCCTCTTTTTCTCTGTACCTAAGCAGTGTCCCTTTCCTTTCTCGTCTCTTGAGATGTAGGTATATCCTGTTTTGTCAAATCCTTCTCTGATTTGTAACTTTGTCAGTCACTCAATTAGATGTCACTTTTAAACATGGCTGCTTCCTTCTACAAACTAAATGTACCTTTATTGTTTGGGACTAAAGTGTGTACTAAGGATGAGCCATACTGCAATCAGAAACAGCTTTTATTCAATAAATAACACAATCTAGAGGTGCACAATGTGACCAAATACCGTGCAACAAAATCCAATTACTAATAAACCAATAGGACTGAAAACACGTCACCATGGAAAGAATGAAGTAATTTGGATTCATTGAAATACTGTGTTGAGCACTTGAAATGAAGCTAAAATGTTAAGGTAAAGAAAAATGTAGGCAGTAAATAAGAACAAAATTTTGAAACAATTTGAAGAAGCAAAAATAAATGAAAAATAAAACTGAGCTGTTAAATATAAGGGAAGGATCATAATATGAAAACATATTAATTTTCATAATAATTCATAATAAATATGAATTTATTTGAACTTAAAAATATAACAGCCTATAATAAATACCAACGTAAAATCTAACACAGATGATGAATGCTAGTGTAGTTAGATACAAAATATTAAAGTGAGAAGCACAAATGTGATAGCTACTCTTAGATGCTAACTTTTCCTCTTAATTTACTAAAATCTAAAAATGAAGGGCACGCTAGTAAGGATTTTCTTTTTCTGAATTTGGAAAAGGAAGACCCACTTCTCAGAATCTTGAGACAGGGAGATGCACCTTTAATCTGGGCCATGTCTTCTGCTGGAAGCCTCTATAAGGACATGGAAGAAGGAAGCACTAGCTCTTTTCCTGTTTGCCCTCACCCTACTCACAAACAAGGTCATTATTTCTCTAGCCTTGGAGCCTACTTCTTGGAGATTCCAGTGTATACTGGAAGCCAGCTGACAAAAATAGTTATTATACATTAAATAAGACGAGCCATTGTTTTTAGGATTGAAAGACTGTAATAGGATATTGTCATTGACTTTATGCTAATACTCACCAAAAGTAAATGCAGAAATTATTCAAAAGTAAGGCAACCAATACAAAAGAGGAAATGGAGATCCAACAAACTAAGATAATTTAGATACACTAGAGATAATGAATTCATAACTAAAATACTTCACATGAAGAAAATCTCTATCACAAGTAAATTCTACCAAACCTATGGAAATGACCACAAAAGTGCACCATAGCTGCTATAGTCAATGACTGTTTCATAATGAGAGTTTATTCCCTGATGAACGTAGTTCTGCCCAGTTTGGGGGATTTAGTGATATTGTTGTTGTTGTTTTGTTCTATTTTGTTTAGTGTTTTAATCTGTGTAACATATTTGAAGCCATTCATGTTACTGACCATATGGGAGCAGTGGATGTTCCAACTGAAGAAGTGTGATCAGTATAGCATATGCACTTCCAACGTGACTGATTCAGGTCAGTTGGGCTGAGATATGGTGCCCCCCTGTGCACCCTTCCTTTCCAAAATTATTATCACTGTCATCCTCAAACCCAGAAAGAGTTCAGTTAATCTTTTGACTTTGCAAAACCTCTGACAGCACCAAGAAAACTCTATGAAAGCTTCTGCCATTGACCTACTCTAAGATACCATATTGTTAAATAATGTGAGAAAATTATGTCATTTTAGGAGGAGAAACATTATATCAGTGGGTATCACAGCTGAGTTTCCTCTGTGCAATGGCTTCATAGTTAAATGAACAGAAATTTTTCTATAATAAATTTTGTAGAAAAGACAAGAAAAAGAATTAATATCTATTAGTAATTTTAATCACAGGATCAGTTAAGATTATGTTTAACAACTTTATTAAGAGTTCCCAATATATTTAAAGCATTTACAAAATACTTCCTTTTACTTGTTGTTGTTTTGGCTTTTATGTGTGTTCTTTTGGCTGTTCTGCAACTCATTATATAGAGGTGGCTGGCATTGAACTCATAGATTTGTCTGCACCTCTGCCTCTCTATCTCTTCCTACCCCTCCACCTCTGTCTCCGCCTCTGTTTCCACCTCTGCCTCACTGCCTCATGTACTGCTCTATTGCCCAGCTAGTACTTTTGCTTTAATGCATCATTTCCAATATTTTCTTAAAAAAAGAAACCTATAATTTGAACATTGGTGCACAGTTTTTATCTCGATACTTGGGAGACAAAGACAAAGGAAGATTGAGTTCGAGGCCACCATGGCTTATTTATTTATTCTGTGTCAAAATTAAAAAAAAAAAGACCAATTGAAGTAATTTTAAAGGTACAACACGCTGCTTGCATACTGACAACCGACTAATAATTTTCACAGCAACTGATAAAATTGTTCTCCATCAGTCACTTTGAGAATACTTGCAAATAACAAGGAATGTGGATGACATGACATTGACCATGACACCATTGCAATGCAGTAATCAACCAAGTTATTCCCGTGGGAAGGAAACTTCAGTTCTGCAGCAATGTTTCTCAAAGTAATGACAAGGAATTGTGCAAGAAACAAATATGAATTAAAAAGTCTCTGGAAGGAATTTAAAACAGTACAACTTAAATAACTAAAATTTGACTTTTACTAAAGAAATAGATTAGTGTGTGTGTAACTAAAATTTGACTTTTACTAAAGAAATAGATTAGTGTGTGTGTATGTGTGTGTGTGTTTGTGTGATTGTGTGTGTGTGTGTGTGTGTGTGTATACACTCATGAATGTACTTGGCTGTAACTATAGAGGTTAGAGGACAAATTGGAGAAAGTTACATCAAACTCAGCTCATCAGATTTGGAGGAAGCACCTTTACCCATCTCACTGACCTATCTCACTGGCCCAAAGTGTTCCTAAATAACCATCAATCCAATCAAAAGCTTCATTAGAGGATTTCAAGTCTGATCCAGGTGAAGTCCTGTACATGAAGTAAAGGGAGTGAGCTATGTCCTAGCTTATGGCTGTTGGTGGTATCCTGGAGAATGGGAACAGGGCACGGGGTCAGTGGTCCAGCCTGGGATGAAAGGATTTGGGGAGAATGCAGCAGTAATGATAGGTGACTAGCACATTCAAGGACTGAACTAAGAAACAGAATCAAGAACATAACAGCCAAGGTGCTTAGAGCAGGACAGGTTGGTAATAAATGAGGAGAGAGTGATACTGTACTATTTATGGAAAAATAATATCAAATAGATTTGCCTGGTAGTTTCTATACATAAACATGTTTCTTTATATGCAAACATAGTTTTCTATGTTCTGCCCATGAGGAGAACCTGGAAACAGAATGAGTACTAAATCTAATCAAAAATGTGTTGGCTATAAAAGAACAAAATCTAACACCCAGACACTAGCCACTAAATTCTACTCTCTATAAAAAATAACTCAGAATAGCTTCTAAACATGGAATAGATGATAGATTCTTCCTTGCCCCCTATTTTGCATCATAATTTATTAAATAAGTATAAGTAAATTCAATAAAGCATTATTTTTTTTTTACTGAAACTGACTTCACTATTTTGTTTTGTTTTTTTAATGTCAAAAAATGGGATGCGAACACTTGTGATGCGCTACTTACACACTTGGCAGGAACACTTTTGGATGCAGGTTACTTATGTCATTATTCAGCTGATATAGCACAGGCATTTATAATGGTAATGTCAGTGTTACACTCTGTGGCTGTTCTATATTATGGTGCACAAGGGTGAGAGGCTACGGTCAGTTTATAGGTTTATGAATGAAAGAAAATGAGCTAGGAGCAAAGCTGGCATTCACTCAAGGGCAAAAGAAGAGGTCTTAGGAGAATAAAGTGGAGAGGCACACTCTGGCTACCTTGATGTAGACATCTTTCTTAGGATAATAACACGCTGAAGAAATAAGTCACACATAATTGGTAATACTAATTAAGGAAAGAATGATACATAACGGATGGAGGAGTTATGACTGTGGATGATTGATGGGATGGCAGTGTCTTAGCCAGAGGTTACAACCACTTTTAAAAATATGCTGAGACTTCAATTCAGTGAGTTTGCAATACCCTACAGACTTATGTCTCTGTCACTGACACCAACATGCTCAACACTGCCCCCCCACAACACACACACACCACAGCAGACAAGTATGTATCAATATAACTTCCCTTGTTCTTCTGAAACAATTGCTAGATGAGCAGAAGCTACAACCACTATAGGAAAGCATTTCCCCTAAGTGACTGTAATTAATTACTTTGAGCTGCAGGTTCTTGCACCATTAACAATTTTCTTTCTCTTCCCTGTCACTCAGGAAGACTAAGCACCCTCTAAGGTATTGGGATTTGTAAAGGCCTAATCATGATGATGGCAGTTATATAATGATGGTGATAACTATGAGGTAGTAATTCTTACAAGAGACAGAACTAAGAATGGTCTTTATCATTTCACACAGGATATTTCACATCATACTCAAAAGATACACTATCCAAACTATTTTTATTACCTTCCAATGATGGATGCAGTGAGGCTTAACAACGTTCAGGATGTTGAAAATTCCATATCGAAGGTAAGTTTAAAACTAATTAATCAAAATGTATGCATTTTAGACATTTAACTATGATAATCATAAAGTTGTATGTTATAAGATGACATAGGGGCATCTTGTTTATATTCCTAAAACCACAAGTCTACAGCCATCTGCCATTTATTTCTAAAATCCTTGTTGATTTTTGCCTAAATATTCTCTGATGCCACAGAAGCATGAAATAGAAAGAGAAAAATGGGTTTCCTCCACAGGTACCAAAGATAAAATGTTTAGATTTCTTGCAAGTAATCCAATATGCCTGAAGCTAAAGCTTGGGGTTATCTCACATTTGCATATACCAAGCTGTGCCTGGAACTTACAGATTTGGTCTCATGTTTTCATGTTATGCCTGTCCTTGAAACATCTTTGGTCTGTATCAGAGAAAGCTTGTCCACCTGTTTGGTTTAGCATTTACTGTTCTCAAAAAATGAACAGTTTGTAAATCTGATCAATAGAAACTTAGAGTCATGTAGAGAACACAGTGGCCCCAACTGAGCTCCACACTGAGAAGAAAATCAGCAAGAAGGGAAACAAGATCTGGATTATAAATGAGTATCTAGAGGCTTTGATCGTTATACAAGAAAAAGAATGATCAATAAAATTCAACATTGGAAAAGTATGCTGTCATAGAATGTTCAAATTTAATGACAGCCCATTTGCTCTAGCAGTCATACTTTAGCAAAACCAAAACAGATGGTCGCCTCCATAGTTTGAAACAATCAAGTTAGGAATATTCCCGGCAGTATTTTCGTGTGTTTACAAAGGAACACAAAAATTATGTAGGGATTAAGCTAAAGCTCATAGCAAAACATTTTGCTTGTTCTTACATCATACGAATTCTTTTCTCCCTATTTTCCAGTTGAGGAACATAGCAGATAGCCCTAGACTATTTATATTTAAAGATTAAAACATGGAGGAAATTAGCTCAAAATATTCCCAGTTTGAGATCTAGTCTTCCCTTACTCTATTTATTTCTTCCTTTACAAAACTGTCCCTTTTAAAACGAAAAAGCCAAATCCTTGTTCTCATCCCTATTTTTTTATGATAAATTTGATAGCACTGTTGTCTTGGTGATTTAAAAAAAAAGGACAGCATTCACTGACATGATGTTATTTTCATAAATATGTACTGAAGAAGCTGGTATCAAAATTAACATCCTAAACACAATCATGGATGCAGAGAGGTCGTTCACCCGCATCTAAAAAAGTGTAACAGGGTCAAGGGATACTATTTTACTTGGGGTTTTTGAAAAGTAATTATGTAAAATAATTGAAGAAAATTATCCAAGATGAAGCAAATTTTAATAATAATGTATAGAACTGAGCCTACCCTCATGAGAAAAAAAAATCGACACTCCCACCAAAAGAAGTATCTGCCACTCAATCTCAGGAAAACATGGATAGTCTCAACAACAACAAAATCAAGGTGAGAGAATGCCCTGAAGGTGATAGAGAAAGAAGCAGAAGAATGGCTGTATTTGGAGCAGAAAAATAGTCCCAGAGCCCACGTCCTTACTTCTGTATTTGAAGAGAGACTCTGAAGAGCAGGCTGCTTTGAAGTGCTTGGCAGACTTGCTGCCAGCACTCTGGCTTCATGTGCCTGCAAGACCAAAACAGCAAGAAGAACAGGGTGGAATCAACAACTTCTAAAAGGGATCATGTAACTTGAACATGCTCACAAAGGTCCATGCTTTAGAAATTCACCTCCTCATTACAAAGAGTGGAGATGGGACTTAGTTGAAGGTGTCAGGGTAATAAGGAAATTGTACTGAAAACTGGACTAGTGCTGCTATCATAGGAATTAGATTCAACAGGTAATGGCTTCTTCCCTGTTCCTTCCTCCCTCTTCCCCACTCGTGGACATTTTGCTATGTGAAACAAGACAGCCCATGCTAGAAGTTTGTCCCATCCATTCCTCTAGAATCATTAGACCATCAATTACTGTTCATTGTAAATTGCCCTGTGCTTGAAAGTGTTAGAGACAATTTAGATGCATTTTAGTCAACCATGAGATGCAGATGCATAGTAAACTTTCACTACAGTTCCCCTTCTCAGACCTTTTGTTTG
>LR751702.1:85390-131943 GCA_902729485.2 Mus minutoides
TGGCCATCAGTGGGAAGAGAGGCCCCTTGGTTATGCAGACTTTTTATGCCCCAATACAGGGGAACGCCGGGGCCAGGGGGTGGGAGCGGGTGGGTAGGGTAGCAGGGCCGGGAGGGGGGAGGATATAGGGAACTTTCTGGATAACACTTGAAATGTAAATGAAGAAAATATCTAATAAAAGTTGAAAAAAAAAAAGAAAGTTAAGAATTGATATAAATGTTGCTTAAGCAAAACATATTTAGAGTTTATATAATATTGTCAGGTAGATTATTTTTAAATATAATTCCAAGAATTGTTACTGGATTGGGTCCATTTGCAGACTACATAGTTTTGACATCATTAACTATCATGGAAGCAGGGCTTACAGCTCTCCCAGTGTGGACTAGAGAGGACATATAAACAAAGTCTAAAATAAATTCTTTATTTTACTTAAATAGCTCTGTTAAAACTTAAACAAAAATGCTGTCTGATTTATTTTTCACAGTCATTTAACTTTTCACTCTAAAATGTACTTGAGAGACCCTGCCCAAATAAACCAATAAGATAAAAATACAAATGTTGATTCTAAATTGTAGGACAGTGGTAAATGCATTAAGATAAAAAGTGCGCAAAAAAAAATTCTGAGCAGTGGCTTTCACATGCAAGTGTTTGAAACAAGCCAATTGACACACAAAGTGATTATTAGAGGACAAAAGGGTGAGGTAAAGAGATAGTAGGAGGTATCCCAAATAACCACATAATAGTCAGCTACAGTGTGTGTGTGGGGGGGTAGGTGGGTAGGTGTATGCATGTATGTGTGTGTATACATGCATGTGTGTATGCATGAGTGTGTGCATGTGTCATTGAAGGGTCATTCACAAAACAATCTGTTAAATTGTATGAATAACTAAACAGCTAAAAGAGAGGAACTCAAAGAAGCCAAGTACAAAATAATAATGACTCAATAGAAATGTTAATCATACTGAATTTATCAAGACATTGCAGAGATAGAGATATAACAGTATGTAATATAAATATGCCTAATAATGCATATATGCATGCATAAATGTAAAGAAACAACAGTGGAAGATGTAATATATTAATTTAGCCCTATGCCATATATGCAATACCCCACATACAGACAAACTGACCAGTGTGTGTGTGTTAAGGTCAACACACACACACACACACACACACACACACACACAGGTATAATTGATGGGTGGAACTCTTTTATATAATGAATGGCCTCACCCAATAATCACTTGTGGAGCTATCAAATTTAAATTATACTCTCTTATCAGTGTTAAAGAATGTAATGTCTTAATATTGGCAATAGTCACTCAGCTGTTCATGAGATTTCTTGAATTTAGTCTGCCTACCTAAATAAAACTTTTTTTTTTTATTGTGTATATCTTTTAACTGAGAACTCCCTGAACTTACTTTTTTTCCATCCTGGTAACCACCTGCTCTGGCTATTATATGGTTATCAGAATGTCTCAATATTTTAAGACTGATGCATTGCTATCTGTTAGTAATGGTGTAATAACTAGGAAGAAGTGAGAAGACATTAATTTCTGTGCTAGATAGTCTAGATATTTTGGAAAGGTGCTCTAGTTTGCTTTTCTAGTGTGATAGCACACTCCATCCAAAGCAGTCTGGCAATGTTACAGCTCATCATCAAGGGAAAGGCAGAGCAGGAGCTCAAGCAGTAACTGAAGCAGAAACCACAGAGCAATCTGCTTCCTGGCTCCCATTCAGCTAATGGTCGGATTCAGCTCCAGCCCACCTGCCTAATGCTGGCACTGTCTACAGCGAGCTGGGCCTTCTGACATCAATGAGCAATGAAGATCATGTCCCAAAAATGTCTCCATGGGCTTATCTGATTAAGGCAATTCTTCAGCTGGACTTGCCTCATCCCAGGTGACTGACTCTTGGTTTTGTCATGTTGACAGCAAACACTAACCAGGACAGCAGGGGATTAAATTTTTATGTAAACTGTTGTAAATATAATTACTTTTATACTTTCATTGAAAACCAAGCACTTCCTAATTGTCTTGTATTCAGATCAACGTGTCTCCTTAGCTTATAGTCCCTCACAGCCCTAGACAATTGATAACATTTACTAGGCTACTGGCTAATACGTTAAAGCATAGACTGTTTAAAAATATTTCTGTGAGCCTTCATCAAGTCCAGTGAACCTCTTCCTGAACTTTCTGCCTTCATTACTGCTTTCTAAACCTTCATTCATGACACATTCATCCATAAGCTAAGCAAAACCCATTCTAGGTTTAGAGAAGACCTCCTCATATAAAATTGCAGCATGAAACATGGTATTTGTTACCAATTTTCTTAGTCGATCCCACAGGAACTTTATTCATACAGAAACCAACATTATAATACAGACTGGAGTTTAATATAAGCAAGGAATTATACTTATTTAGGAGGTGAAAACATCTCAGAAAATAATCTATGTTGTGACAAAATGAACTTGACATTATTATAAATATATCAAACAAATTCTCTAAAGGAATCATGGGAGAATGATGAAAATAAGCTTAAATGAGAAAGAGAGAATGGACAGCATGTAATCAATGCATCTTGGTTTATAAAATGATCTCCTATGGCTGTAGTCATTAATAATTCCAATACTACTCTTTATGGAAATTAGAAATGAATAATTAAATACATGGCTGGAAGTTGTAAAATCCAGGTAACTTCATGTTGCAGAGAAGATTTGCTGATCAAGCTGACTTAAAGCAACAATCCCCACACATAAGAAGCATAGTTATAACCTAGATCCTACACTATTCTCCAAATTAAAAAGTGTAGGCTTCTGTAATATATTATCAAAAGATTTGCCACAATATATAGCAAGTAAGCTCTAAAATTATTTATCCAGAAAGTAAGAAATTATTAAGTACAAGAACATGTAGTTACACACAAACATACATGTGTACACACATACAATCATGAGTGGTAGCAAAGAGCCACAGGAGAAAATTAAAAGATATTCTAAAATCTTATTCTAGAAATGTCTAAGCAACTAAAAACTATTCAACTTTCCAAAGATGAATAGCAAGTGCCTTTCCAAAAGATTCCAATCTTTTGAATGGCATTGAATGAATAACGGTTGAGTTAGCCAGGATTTGTGCTGCAAACTAGCATACTTCAGTCTCTCCAGTGTACAGATGGCCTTGCATAACGAGACCTAGTCTTTTTATAATATATATGCACCCTGTCAGTATTCTTTCATTAAAGAGCCCTGACTAATATGCAATTTAATGAGTTAATAGGTAAAGGCTATTTTGTTCCTGTAATAGTATTATTATATCGTAGCACTTATTTTACATAGTATTTGCTCAATTTCTTATCCATTGTATTTTTTAAATATTAAATATGTAACTTATGTCAAACACTCTGGAAAATGTTTTAAAAAATGTCTCTGCTTAAACTGTCAATCATTATTTTTTTCTTCCAAAGATAATCATTAGGCTGATGCTGGGACAGAGCTATAACCCCTAAGATGCAAACTGTAGTATATTGTAGGAGTCTATTTGCATATGTGAAAAACTTATGATAAAGGAAATTTTCCTAAGATTTGTTTTAAAAACAAAGTTCAGTTTAAAAATATGTGTGCTAGGTATCAACACACATTGTGTATATAATTTACCCTACAGCTATATTAACTTGTCTGCTAATCAAGATATGGCAATGGGATTTTCATTTAACAATAACATCTTCCTGAGGTGATAGATTTCACATAGTTAAAGAACTCCTTAATTTCTCTTCCCCTTTGGCTGCATTTCTATTCTAAGCAGCCTACCCACACTTCCAAGTAGAAGAGCAAAAGAAATTCAGAAACTGAGCATGGCAGTACAGGAGATAATACAAGAAAATAAATAACTGGAATGTGGTACCAACTTTTTCCATATCCTAACACACGCACAATAATATAATGTTTGTAAAGTACATTGTGGTTAAGAGATAGTGCATCAAGAGGAACTTCTAAGTGCCACACGCCTCAGACCCTACCAATCCATGTTTGTCTGCTTCAGCACTCAGTTAAGTTATCTCTACATGAAACAGTTCCTTGCCTCTAATAACAAAGTTTAAAAACCAAGACCCTAAATTACCCCTTGGATTTCTTAACAACCTCAATAAAAAGCCCAGTAAGACTTGGGATGCAAACATATTCCACATGTGACCATAAGTAAGCCATATAATCCTAGAGTTCAATACAAAATCATTAGTCATGCAAAGGAGCAGACTATTATCCATCATAAGATGAAAAAAATCAATCAGGCAAAATCAGCCCAATTTAAAACTGAACCTTGTCAAAACTCAGAACATCTGGATCATCAAAAACACTGCTACAAGAATGCAAAACAACATGAAGACTGGGAAAACATTTGTAAACCAAATGCCTGATAATGAATTTCTCTGAGGAAAATACAAGAACAACTCTCAAAAGCCAGTAACAATATAGAAACTTTACTATGGGCAAGATATTTAAGCATGTATTCATCAAACATAGGATTCTAAACCTGATCAGGGAAATATTTTTACATTTTTAAGGAAATGCCTATTAGAGCTCTAATGAGGTATGTGCTTATTAAAATTACAGGGTTGAGTATAATTGTTTTATGTATTGACTAATACCTAGGAGAAGTTATTCTAAAGGGTAAGATTTATTTGGGGCTCACCATTTTGGACATTTCAATCCATGATCAGATTCATTATTTGCTGGTCTGCAATGAAACCAAACTTTATGGCAGAAGAGTGTCATAGAGCAGACATACTCACCTTGTGGCTACTGAGAAGCAAGTGAAGGAAAAATCAGGAGGATCCAGGGAAAAGACTACACTAATTAAAAGGCCTCCTGACATCTACTTCCAACTGTGTCACAATCTCTACTACCTCCCAACAGTGCCACACATGTATGAATCCATCAAGAAAGCAATCTGTTGATGAAACCACAGCTTTCCTGATCTTGTTATCTCTGGCAATGGTATCAGCAGCTGGAGACTAAGCTTTCAAGATGAGCCACTGAGACACTTCACATTCCAAGTCACAGTACCGTATGCTTAACTAAACTACATAGTATCTATTTTCTATAATTGGAATATATTGATGGTGTATATCACACAAATGCATGAGCAATGACACTACTTGCTACAAATTGTGATTGTCTACATCATCCTGTGTTGACCACCAAAGTTGACACCGCCTTCCTGGCAGACTAGAGCCATACAAGTACCTTCTGCTAATTCAGATCGAACCCAGGAGCAAGTGGCTTGTGTTAGTGACTTTTCTTTTATTTGAGCAAGGCTAAAGGCCAAAAGCTTCCTGGATTCTAGAAACTATATTTACTTGACACCATAGTGTTGTCATAAGAGTATCTACTCTCAGCCAAGCACTGCAAAAATCAATTTTGAGACTGGAAGAAATCTTTATTGAATTTACTGCTTGCTCTTTCCCTCGACTGCTGTTTCTGCAGGCCACTCTCCTAAAGTGGGAGCTTTGTCCTTGGTTAGTGTTTAGTTACTGTGTTTGTAATGTCCTTTTTATTATTGTGCTTGTAGAATTTCTATGAATTCCATGCTAAAGTCAAAGGATAGTAAAAGTCACTTAAGGAAAAGGTAGGCAGCATGAATGTTTGAATAGTCTGGAATGCCTGCCAGCCTCTCTTCTCAGTAGATATATTTCTTATGCTATTATTAAAGTCTATCATGAGTGACAACTTCTAATTTATAATTTTCAAATTGAATTGTATGTTATTATATTCATTAAATGTTTTCAGCTTAGCCACACAAAATAGAGACAGAATAAAATAATTTCTAATGATGGCTATTTTGCCAAAACAGGTGTCTGATTCAGAAAGCATCAATGACAAACTATTTTATTACTTAGTACTCCTGAGTCCACAATTTCAGTGTAAGAAAGGCAGAAACACTCATTGCTTGGTACAGACAGCTCTAGTATGCTATGGACAGGGTAGATTGGGTGGCTTCAGTATTTATTCCTTAAGGGTCTTGGAGGCAGGAGACCCCATTAAGCACTAGACAAAACCTAATGACCTTCTGCTTTGTAGTCAACTGCGGGTGGAATTAAAGTATGGTACAAATGTCTTTCTAAATGTTAAGAAATAAATCTAAAATATTGATCCAAAGGAAGCAAGATTTAAGAAATGTACAATTTAATGCAGGCATTTCCAAAGAAATGTTTTCATTTTGGTTTTTGACCAGACATGACATATTGAAAGCATAAGGTAAATTTGAAATCTACTTGGCATGCACATGCAAGGGAATAATGTCTCATGTATGAAAAGATTCCCATTGAGCAGAAAACTTCCCAACTGTCTGGACTCTAGTACCATCCAGTTTGGTAAGCAATTAGAGAGTTTAGGGGGACTAAGCTAGTTCTGAGCCTGTAAACATGACAACAAAACACTCAGAACACCAAAACATCATAAAATGGATGTACTGTGACCAAGCAGACACTCAGGTTATATATATATAATTTGAAATGGGCAGTCATTCTAATGATTACCTGTTCAAATGGTGTCTTTTACAATTTACTCATTTTTGCTTAGTTTTATTTTTTTTTCACTTTGTTTATTTAATTGACTGATGGTTTTTGAGTCAGGGTCTCACTATATATTTCTAGCTCTCCTAAAGTTACGTAGAACAGGCTAGCCCCAAGTTAACATAGATTCTCCTTCCTCTGATTCCCAAGTACTAGTATTAAAGCTATGTGCCACCCTTCCCAGATGATTTTATCATCACTTTAATATGTATCTAATTTTTTATTTATGTGTATGCATGCATGCCCTTTAAGTGTCTGGCCCCAAAGCCAGAAAAAGATGTTAGATTCTATGGAGCTGAAATTTCAGGAGATTATGAACACCCTGACCTGGGTTTGGGGAACCAAACTTGGGTCCTATGAAAGAGAAGTACGTGCTCTTAAACAGAGTGCTATATCTCCAGCTGGGGAAATTTTTATTTAAAAATATTAATTGACACATACAGAATATATGTATTAATAAAAATTGTAGGTATTCAAGGTACTATAACTGATGGTTGAACATATTCATGCACATTGATTATAACAATGCAATTGCTATTGATTGTCACTCGTGATATATAATATTTAAAATGTGAACTGCTGGCATCCATACCTCTGCTACCTTTGTCTTCTCCCAAGGCTGCCTGAAAATGTCATTCTCCAGCCAGGTCAGTAATGGCAAAAACTAATTCCTGGTTTTAAGCTGCTCCGTTTACTAAGGATCCACCACAGTACATCCTATGGAATCAAATGTTTCTTCAAACATTTAAATAGATCTCAAACTATCAGTCTCCTCCCCCTCTGCCGACTTGTGAGCAAATCAAACCTAGAGAAAATCCATACCAGAGACTTCTCTATCATCACCCTACCTTCTGTTAATGATATGTCCTGGAACACTCTCTGGGAGTTGAATATGGATAGCATGAAAATTGAGGTGTTTTTTTTTTTTTTTTTTTTTTTTTTGAGATACCAGAGACATTCATATTCTATACAAGAATGTCATATTCCTAACACATTTCTTGAAGCCAGAATGAAGCCAGTTCCTAAGAAATTCAAGACAGTCTCCAGAGGACCCAGGCCTCTAAACCCCTGCAAGAGTAGGAAGCAGACAAGAGTTGTAACTTTGGCTTGGGAGTTCATGTTTGAAGACTGGGGATGCTATGAGAGGTGTTCAGTCTATGGTTAGGAATTGCTGTCTTCTTCTTTCTTCTACAGAAGCCTTTTGCCACAAGTCTTTAGATGAAGACTTTGGATGCAAATGGTGTGTTTTTCCATGTCACAGAGCTCCCTGCAGTTAGGAAAGTCTGGGTTCACCTGTAATTTCATGCTGGTGAGACCTGGGTTCCAAACAGGTTCCTTCCCCCTACCCCCAAAGAAGGATGCCTTTCTCTCCCTGTTACCAGCCTGTGTTTTCCCAGACCCAGGAGTGGAAGATATTATGCTATGTCCTGAATGTGATCAAAGCAATAAGAAGATCATGAGAAACTTTACAGAGAGAACCTATGCAAAGAGATTCAATCGACCACTCCCAAATATGCCACCTTAGACAATGTCAAAGTACTATTCTAGTCGGAAAGCAATGGGAGAAGCAAAGAAAAAATCCTGTCTTCCTTATAGTGGCTTTAAAACTGGACAACAGTCTTCAGAAATACCTCCTCTTGTCTCTACTAGGACAGTGGAAAGTCTGTAGACCAATCAGGATCCATCTAATTAATAACACAGTGCTAAATCCTAACATCTTTGGCATCTCTTGAAGGTCTTGTGTTGGACTTGCTAAATGCTTAGTTATTTAAGAAATCGCTTTCTTTTGGTGGGTTTATTTTTGCTGTAATTTTTCATAGATTCTTTGAGGCACTGCAGTTTCAAATTAGGAAAGCAGAAAGTTCTTTTATTTTTTGAATAAGGCTCTATCATGTCGGGAATTTCTAGGTAGACCATAAACTTGCAGTGTTCTCCCTAAGTGTTGAGATTACATGTCTGGACCACTGCCTAGCCAATATTGATATATTATTGACTATAGTGTGGAGTTCATTACTTGAGTTATATATTCTGTGGGTGTTGACAAGTGTATAGAATGCCATACATTTGAAATTATATAGTGTGCTACCTTTAAATTGGCATTTACCTAGAAATATGCATGTGAGAAGTTAAAAAAAAAATCAGTCCATGTAATAATTATTTGTCCCATTTGATAAGCATCTACTTTTCCCTCCATCCACTCTGTGTATTTGTGCAATGAGTATGTATGTATTTTCCAGTTTCAATTATTTTTCTTCTTTAACTCTTTCGGAATTTTTAGCTCTATCATATCATTTAATATTTTTTCTTTACTTGATCTAATGCCTCCACTGAACCTAGTAAGTGTTTAATATTAATTACCTCTAAGTTTAAGTCAAAACTTATAGTTTAGTTATGCTATATACTTGTCTGTGGTCGCTTTAACTTGATTGCTTTACTTTATTTGAGTAATTTCTCACTTGTCATCTTTAATCACTGGAAATCATCCTACTTGAATCTCTTGTGTTATATCCACAGAGCTTAGGGCTTATTCTTTCTTTGTAAATATTTAATTACCCTCACAGTGGTAAGCTTTCTCATGTGGTTTGTATTTTGAATTGACCTTCTTCTATGTGGAGACTTTTTCATTTATTAGAGTTCAAGGTCCCCTGCTTGCTGAAAATGTCCCACTGCATTTCAACAGCTGCTCAAGCATGAGATAGATCAGCTGCATAAAGGATATTTGTTTCAAATGGCTGGCAGATTGTCCCTGTGCCTTTAAAAGGGTGATATAAATTCATATCTCATATCAAAGTACAATGTCAGTCTATGTTTTCCAATATTAGGAGTGGATTTAAATGGACAAAAAAATGCTTTCACATTCCTCTCTACAAGAAGAGTAGCTAGTTTCTCCTTCTGTCTATCTGGGTTTGTCCTCTGAGGACTTCAAGCCATAAAATACAGGAGGAATAACTACATCCATTCTAGAGTTTGGAAGCTTTGAGGTTTTGATTTCAGCTGCACAGACTTCCCATGTGATTCCAGCTATTCTTGTGGAAACACTATAAAGAGGCCACACGTAGAGACAAAGGTCCTGCATATAAGAGAGTTGGTCGGCTAGAGGACCAAAATTGCTGCATCAAAGCTCCACAGTTTGGCAGATTCATACAGCAGATGTGCTTTCTCTTCCAATCCTGGGGTCCTTAATTCCACAATCAAGACATGATCAGGGCAACACATGCTCTTAAACACTTTTTTCTTTTCATTTACTTGTATTACTATTTATAGCTTTATTTGTTCTTTCTTTTATTATTGGATGTTTTCTTTCTTTATATTTCAAATGTTATCCCTTTTCCCGATTTCGCTCCTATAGGAAACCCCCTATCTCATCCTCCCTCCCCCTGCTTCTATGAGGGTGTTCCTCCACACACCCACCTACTCCCACCTCCATGTCCTCAATTCCACTACACTGGGGTATCTGTTTCCTTGCCTCATTCCAACTGTGGTGGCTGTCATTCATGCCATTTCAGAGGCTTCTATCTGCATCACACTGTCCTTTGTGACTATTATCAAATGGCCTTTACATGCCTTTATGTCATACAGTCTTCAATAAAGTAGGATAAAGAATCTGGTCCACCATTGCCTAATCTTTACTAGATTTTACTTATTTTTATTTTTATGAGTGTTTTGCCTGCACGTATATTTGTGTACCATACACATGCTTGATACCTGCAGAGGTCAGTAAAGTGTGCCATAGCTTCTGGAACTAAAGTTCCAGATGGCTCTGAATGTCCATGTTAGTGCTAAGAGTAGAATCTGGATCCTCTGGAAGGGTAAAAAGTGTTGTTAGTCACTGAGCCAACAATCCATCCTCTGGCACAACCTAATCTTAAGCAATCATATCTACAAAATGGTTCCAAATAAGATTACATTTTGGGTCACTTGAACATTTGAGCAACCTTCTTAGGGGAACACAGTTTAACCCATAACAGGATCCGCTGGCCATCCCAAATCTGTGTTTTTTAAATATGTGAGTCCAGCTTTCTTTCAAATCCTAATGGATCTGAACTTCAATTTTTTTATCCCAAACTTCAACCATCAACTTAAAAAAAAAAATTATTGGTTCTTTGTGAATTTCATGTACCCCCAAATCCAACTCATCTCCAGGTGCCCTCATACCTGATATCTACCTTTTCAGCCTTCACCCCAAAAGAGAAGAAAAATATATATTTATAGAAGCTGTACTGTGTCACAGTGTTTTCCACAGTATATCCTTTGTCCATATTTTCTGCTTACAAATGTTCATTACAATGAGGTGTTGATCTGGTTCGAGGCCTCTGGTTTCTACTATACTATCAATTCTAGATCTTCACTGGGACTATTCTCAGATATCCCTTCGGTGCCCTATGGATTTGGACTGTAGCCCTTCACACATTCGTGTATTCCATAGATGGTGTAGATTTTGGAGTAGGCCAACTCAAAGCCTTGGATCTAGCTGGTATCTAAGCTGGTCACCATTTCTCCCTCACAACCTGGGCCAGCTCTCCTGCCTCACCTCACTGGTTCATCCAACGTGCAGTCAGCATGGGGCAAAGTGGGTAAGTCAGCCCAGACAGCATGAGAAAGGGATACTGCACTCTGCCTGGGCACAGGAGCAGATGTGCCATCCCTGAGAGAATGACAGTCAGAGAGATGGCTATGTCCCTTGCTACCTGTGGCAATTATTAAATTTTTAAGATGTATCATGTAAATAATCTAAGTCATGCATATGTGAGACTTCAATCCATTTTGGAGGGAAATTTCCATTCTTGTAAACACGTTAAAACAGAAAAGGAAATATATCTGTTCCCAAATTGAGAAATGACATAGGAAAGACACATCCATTTCAAGAGGTTAAAAATAATGGAAAGAAATGCTCAGGTGAAGTCAATAACAGAAAAATAGCCTCGCTTAGATTTCAAGACTTGAAAATAATCCTCTGTGGCCTGTCATTCTGTCACTTAGCCCCAAAACAAAAGGAGCTATGCAAATCAGTCAACCAAGTTTAGTCACCATTTAACACCTTACCCAAGGAGGTCCTGTCAGCTCAGTCCTCTGTACCATTGGCTTTGAGGTCAGAACCATTATTTCTCTATTCCCTCTGTAATTTTGATTCCTACACTGTTTTGTCTTCCTTTCCTCCTCATTTCTCAGTCAGTATTTGTGGCTTTCACATCTTACCCTACTAAATTCCGTAGCTTTCCTGGATGTCCTTATCTCATCCTGACTTCTGTTGAGATAGTTCAGGAAATTCTTAAGTCACACATAATCTTAGCCAACTGTAGTCCCTCTTACTCAGCTGGATCTACTTGCAGCATGAAGAATCCAGAGAGGCTATCAAATGCGTGTTCTTTATTTATCCCTTCGGCTGTCTTTATTTAACAATTCCTCCCACATTTTCCTATAAGTTACATGAGAAACTAAGTTTGCCTTCCCATATAGTTTTTTTCAAGTGTCCCTACTAAAATATGAATTTGTTGTTTAGAAGTGTTACCATCACCCTAAGAGGAAAAAATATCAGCCAAATATCTATATTACAAGTTTAAAACAGTGATAAGATTTCCTCCAATGTTTTCAACCTATTTTCAACTCATATTTTCAACTCATATTTACCCAAAGTTATCCCCCATTTTTATAAGTGCCAAAGGTTGAGATAAAATAATATTTGTATTCTCTAAGACCATGGTTTTCTTCACCATTTTCCTCGGGAGTCCTCACTGACATTACATCAATGTCCTCATTCTTAACCTCTTTTAAGATTGATTTATGTTTTAGTGAAAATGGATCCACATACTTCTGTAAATTATCTCATTATCCTCCTCAAAGCCACATCCTAAAGTTATTAATTCTTTGTTATATCAGTCATCCTAATATTAAAAGTTTCATTAGTCTACCAGAACCATATATAATAAAGTAACAGACTGACTCCTTCACAAAAGAATTATATTCTTTGGTGGCACTGGTAAAAAGCAACCAGAAGTCAAGGTGTCAGGCTGTCCGTGCCCTTTCTACAGCTGTAGAATAGGAGTTTACTTGATCCTTCAAGTGTGCAGCTGATAAATATATTCTTTCATTTTACAGTTCTGATGATTTTTTCCCTTTGTTATAAAAATGAAGCTTTTTAATTTCGTGAATGCCATTTGTCATTTCTTGGAATGGTTAACCTATCTTTCTGGAGTCATGTTCAGAATATCCTTGCCTACACTAGTGTTTTGAGAGTTGGCTATGACCTCTTGTAGCAATTTCGCCATTTTAAATCTTAACCTCAGCTCTTAACGTCCATTCTGAATCCCCTTCTCCATGAGGAGTACAAGTGGATCATGTTTCACTTATCCACTTATCCAAGCACTGTTTTTTAAGGAGGTTGCCATTTCTCCAGTGGATTTTTCTGACAACTTTGTTACAAAAGGGAAAAAAAACACGGGGATCTGTAATTGTGTGGGTTTGTTTGTCAGTGTTCTACTTTGTTCTGTATTCCGTGTCTGCTTCCTTCAAGTATTATGCAATTTTTATTATTAGATATTTGGGTTTTCCTTGGTTTGTTATGTTTTGGTTTGGGTTGTTTTGGTAGAGTCACACTCCTGGTGTGTAAGACTGGGTGGCGTGGAACTCACTGTGTAGACCAGCATGGTGAAATTCTTAGGCCATTTTAGGTATTGGATAATATCATCTACAAATAGAAGATGACTTGAGTTATTCTTAATTTATGCTTTCCATTTTATACAATTCTCTTGTCTGCTTGATCTAGCTAAGTCTTCAATCACTACACTGAATCAGAGTCAAAAGAGGAGGCGTCTACTTCTAATGAGATAGAGATCCCATCTCCCCCATTTGGTATGCTCTAGGCTATAGGTTAGTTTCATGTAGGCTTTCTAAAGTTATTCATTTTCTTTCTGTTCCTAGTCTATTCAGTATTTGTGCCATGATGGGATCTTGAACTTTATCACAAGCTTCTTCCGCATTGATTGAGATCCAATGATCCCTGTCCTTAAATCCTTATGTGCTGATTTACATTTACTGATGTACATATTCGGATCCATTCTCTCATCCCTATAAGCAAGCCCAATACTCTCTGATGCATTATCATCTTAACATACTCTCGAACTGAATTTCCATTAAATGCCTTGATGGTTTTTGCATTTATGTTTAGCAAGAAAAATGTTGGATCTGAGGTTTGGTTTAATGCTATGTATTGTAATGCTAAATTCTGTACCAGAAGCCTTAGGCCTACAAGTGAATTCTCATACTCATAAACTTTTGTTATTCAAATCTTATTCCTTAATTTAAAACTATTGGTTAAATAAAACTGGTTGCACCCAGTTACTGGAAGGATTAGAGGTGTGTGGGTTTTGAGTTACCTGTTTAGGTGTAGAGAAGAGAGAGAAAGCAAGAGAAAAACAAGGAAAAACAAGGAGAGAGGGGGAAACCAGCCACCACGAGGTAAAATGTACCAAGAATTTGTGTCCAGGAGAAACAGCAAGTATCTGGAACACACCTCTCGGGAAGTACCCAGGCCAGAACTTAGAAGAGTAGATTAGGGGATATCGCCCAGTAATTGTCAAAGCTAAATAAAATAACCATAGTCTGGGTCTCATCTATGTGTAAGCTAGTCAGGATAAGCCTAAATTGATTGTGTGACAGAAAATATTCTGGCTATGTTTCTTTTTTGCACTTTTATCATGTTTGTGCAGTGAGATAATGGTAGTTGATATACAGTGTGCTTGATAGTGACCCTTTCTTTTGTTTCATAGAACAGTCTGAGGAGCACTGTAGTGAGGTTTCTGTTTGCTTTTGGTTTCTTTTTTTTTTTAATTTTTGTCTTGATTTTATTCCCAATTTTTATTAGATATTTTCTTCATTTACATTTCAAATGCTATCCCGAAAGTCCCCTATACCCTCCCCATCCCCCACCCTGCTCCCCTACCCACCCACTCCCACTTCTTGGCCCTGGCGTTCCCCTGTACTGGGGCATATAAAGTTTGCAAGACCAAGGTGCCTCTCTTCCCAATGATGGCCAACTAGGCCATCTTCTGCTACATATGCAGCTAGAGACACGAGCTCTGGGCGTGCTGGTTATTTCATATTGTTCTTCCACCTATAGGGTTGGAGACCCCTTCAGCTTCTTGGGTACTTTCTCCAGCTCCTCCATTGGGAACAGTGTGTTCCATCTAATAGCTGACTGTGAGCATCCACTTCTGTGTTTGTCAGGCACTGGCATAGCCTCACATGAGACAGCTTTAAGGGTTGGTAGAACTCAGAAGCAGTTAAAATGGCCCTAGAGCTTTTTGTTGTTGGGAAGCTTTTTTTTTTTTCTTTCATTTTTATTAGATATTTTCTTCATTTACATTTCACATGTTCTCCCAAAAATCCCCTAAACCCTCCCCCATCCCCCACCCTGATCCCCTACCCACCCTACCCACTCCCCCCTATTGGCCCTGGCGTTCCCCTATACTGGGGCATATAAAGTTTGCATTACCAAGGGGCCTCTCTTCCCAATGATGGCCAACTAGGCCATCTTCTTCTACATATGCAGCTAGAAACATGAGCTCTGGAGGTACTAGTTAGTTCATGTTATTCTTCCACCTAGAGGGTTGAAGAGTTGGGAAGCTTTTTATTCCTACTTCAATCTCATTGCTGCAGACAATTACAAAGTTTATATCATGAACTTTGTAGATCATGTGTTAAGGGAATTTATCCATTTCCTCTAATTATCTCATGCTTGGAAGATATACATTTTCAATATACTCCCTAATGATTCTCTAAATTTCACTCTGTTCTCTAACAACCTCACCTATTTTTTTTCTCTAATGATCATAATTTTGATTCTTCCTTTTTCTTTTGTTCCCTTGACTTCAGGCCCTCCTGTAGCTAAGGTTTTCCTAATAGATTCTCTTTCAAGATGGCAGCAGACGACTATCCTCTAAATCATATAGCTTGATAACATTATATTATTCCCTTCTGCTGAACCTACACGACTGAAATCTGACTCTGGTTAGAATCCTTGTGAGAACTAAGGTCCTATCCTCAGTATAAGATCACCTGACTCCTCTGGCTTATCTTTTGGAAGGAACTCCCCTGTTCCCTCTCTCACTGGGGACCAGTATCGGATGTGATGGGCCTCTCCTTCCCTGTTGTGCCTTTTTTTTTCTACCATTTTTTTTTCTGGCAACCTTTCACTTCTGTAGTGGATTTCTGAAGCTTTTCTCCTATTTCTCTCTACACCAGTATAATATTATGAAAATACATCTTACCTGCAAAAAGACTTGATCCATTACTATTAATAATGCACGGGGGCAGGGGGTCACTTAAGACTTAAGACTGATGTTTTTATGTGTACTTGGGCTATTTGTTTAACATGTCTTTATGAGAACAGAGGAACCAGCAACCATACTTGCCTTGGATGCCTCATGAACCCAACTTATAAAACCTAAACTAAGGCATAGTTTTAATCTTAAGTTGTGTACTCTTCTCTGCCCTCACACATGGGCAATGCATGTGTATATATGTATGTTAAATACTGAAAAAAAATACATTGAAAGCAAACCTTATCTAATAGATATCACCCATTATCGCAAGTAGCAGCATACGGATATTATTTGATAAGTGAATGTTTGCTCGTATTGCTTTGAGGCCAGTGAGAGTTAATAACAGACTCCGTTGTAAAACTCTATTAAAAGTTTCTGTAAAGTATTACTCATGTGGTGTTGTTCAATAAAACACATGTAATAGCTCATATGTGCTGTTCAATAAAAGAGAGAGAGAGAGAGAGAGAGAGAGAGAGAGAGAGAGAGAGAGAGACCAAAGCCCTTTGTTATGAGCAGACTTGCAAGACGCAGAGCATTCAGGTAGAAACAGAAGGGGAATAATACAACAAACAGTTGGTTGCAAACAGGCTAGAAACCATGAGCTACAGAGTGATAGCCAGAAGACACAGGGAAAGAAGTGGAGAATGCACACTTGGGCTCATCCTTGGTCAAAGTATTTTGAGAGGAACTATTTCCATTTCTTTCCCTAGCATGTCCCTGATACATTTTTTGATGCTTCTGAGGCTATTTTAAATTGGCTAAATCAATGCATCTCTCTTTGGGAAAAAAGTTAATTTTTTTTTCTTAGTATGACTTTCCAGCAGCACATACAGACTCAGACTCATCTCTACCTTCTTAAGTATGGTACCCTAAATAATGTTTTCTTAAAGCCATGTACATTTTTTTTTAAATAAAAAAATCTTCTGCCTGGTTTTGTGGATGACTGTTTGCTAGGAAGACAGTGCATTCTCACCAGGGTCTTGTACATGTTGGCAGGGGCTCTACCACTGAGCCTCATCTGGGCCTTTCACATGTTGGCAGGGGATCTACCACTGAGCCTCATCTCCAGGCTTCTTCTCTTAGAGACATTTCAAGTTCATTTTCATTCTGCCTCTGCCTCTACATTGCTAGCACTACAGCTGTGTGCCACCATATCAGATTGTTTACTGATCAATGATTAATAATATAACTGTAAACAAATAATATCAGTTTAAGGAAGAATCTGTCAAACTGACCAGTTATTCAATGATCTCTGTTTCCTCAACAGTAGGTGAATGACTATAAATATAGCTACTGCCTTGCTTTGGGGAATCCTTTAATTTCAAATGTTAAAATTTAAGATAAAAAGAAGCAATACCAAAGGTTATCATCAATGGATACAGATTATTTTTGAGCTTTTTTTTGTAAAATATAAACAAATGAAACAATTGGACTTACTATAACTCAGTTTAGAGACCAAACATAACATTGCGAGGTTAAATCTACAACAGTAGCTATTTAATTGAAAAGGCAGCTTTAGACTAATTAGAATTAGGGAATGGTTATAAAGAATTAGACAATTTTAATGCAGATAAAAAGCCACATATTCTTCAAAGTTTAATAAAACTGCTTGTTTTATTGAAAGCACATCCCCAGTTTTCAGTACATGCATAAAACTATATATATATATATATATATGTATGTATATATATATATATATATATATATATATATATATATATATAAATTTTTTAATTTAATATGTGTTTCTTTGAAGTGGCACTTTGTTTCTGGGAAATGCTGTGGTTATCACATACATTTGTTGCAGAAGCAATTACTGAGAGTGCTCTCTCAAGTAATAAATATAAAAAGTATATAGTCACAAACACTGGGAATGTTTATTCAGACAAAATTAGAACAATAGTAATAACAAGAACAAACAATTCTGTTGATTAAATGAAGGTAAGGCTATGAAGATGATGATTACCAAGGAACAAGGTGGAAACAATGTTTGTAAAAATGTAAGTTTTCTTTCTCCCCTCTAAAAAAAATTAATATCTGGGCTGGCAAGATGGCTCAGTGGGAAAAGTGACTTGTTGCTAAGTATAAAGACCTGAGTTCAATTCCTAAGACTAACATGGGAGGATGAGAGAATTAAATCCTGCAAATTTACTGTAAATGTCTTCAAATTTACTTTGACACACTTAATCTACAAGCATGATTCACATACCAGCATACACACACACACACACACACACACACACACACACACACACACACACGAGAATAAAACCAGTATTTTGAAATAAATTTAGTTAAACATCTAAAAGAAAATAATAAATAAGAAAGACAGCTCGAGCCAGGCATGGTGGTGCACGCCTTTAATCCCAGCACTCGGGAGGCAGAGGCAGGCGGATTTCTGAGTTCGGGGCCAGCCTGGTCTACTAAGTGAGTTCCAGGACAGCCAGGGCTATACAGAGAAACCCTGTCTTGAAAAAACAAAAAAAAAAAAAAATATCTAGCCTTCTATTTTCCTGATATCAATATTCTGATCTCAGCAATATATGTGCATGGGTTTATATGAGAGAGACGATTGTCTTCTGATATATTGGTGATTAAATGTAAATTTGCTCTTAAAAGCATACATATAAAATATATTAGTCATGATTATTGAAGAAGATAAAAATCTATGCAACAGATTTTCTAATGTTAAAAATATAATGTTAGCTAGTATCAGTTTCTACAATCAAAGAGCCTAATATACATTATTGACATCAGGAAAAAAAATGAGCTATGGAAATAATAGGAATCCTATTTAGTTTTTAGACTATGCCTTATAAAATCATATCCAAAATACCATCTTGGGAGGCAGACATTAGGTAAATTATAGCTATGCTGTAGGGAGGACTCCAATGGTAGGGAAGAGAATCATAATTTTTTTTCGTCTTTCAAATTTGTGGAACATATTTAGCCTCTTACTCCACCTGCCAACTAACTAGTCTAAGACTGCCACTTCATTCCTCATTGCGTGGGGAGTTTATGAGGGAGGGTGGATGTCTGTCAGAAGCAGAAGATGCCCACGGAGTGTCTGAAAATACTAAATTTCATATTGCAAAGTGATTGCTTGAATTTATCTTCCATGCACAGACTGCCTGGTCAGGAGCCTTTCAAACCTGAATGAGACAGATCTTTTGAAAGAAAAAATTGAAAGCAAGACTTTGACAATTAACTATATTAATAGGAGTTTCTTTTTCCTTACCGTACAGTACCTGCAAAGTCATCACTGATTAATACTGCCAATACTCAATATTGTCTATATGAGAAGCTAATTAAGCACTTGTTCACTGCTGCTGGTTTTATATGTTATATTAATATGCTGTGGTGATCATGGTATATTTATATTCTATTGTGTTAATACTTCATTTTATTAGAAATTTATGTATATTATTTACAACTTTTTTAAGACTCAGAGATTTTCATCTATACTTGTTGCAATAAAATTATATGTAGTCACAAAGATCCTGAGGTGACTAATAAAATATAAATTTCATACTTGTATAGTGAAATGAATGTGGCACACCTATCAAAATAATGAAGGATATATAGACTACCAAAGTTTTTTGTGAGTGAAACAAGTATAGAATGGAATGTATAAAGTGATAATCAGTGAATATTCTTTCCTGTGTCTCTATTTAAAATATGTTCCATGAGAAAGATTAATAAAAGCAAAACTAGCAGTAAAGAAGCCAATGTGCTGAGTTATCAAGTTCTACACTAAATATTTTATTTCTCAGATTTTACATAAGTTTCACATTTAATAAAAGAATTCAATATTTTAAAATTTTTCATATGAAAGAGGTTTTATCCCCCAAATTTTAGAAACATGTGTTAAAAGCTAATTAAAACGTTGTATCTACTGAGACTATATTTTTCTTAGAATGGATGTTTAAATATACCCCTACCTTCAACTGCTAGCTACTGAAATGAGTTAAGAATGATAAAGAAGAATGATGTAAAGATATGCATTAATCATGTATTAACTACCCAACTGTTCAACAGTTGAGAAGAATTACAGGACAAAGGTAGTTTGTACTTGGGGAAGAGTTTCATTAGACTACAACAAGAAGAAAAGAATAAGCAGTTCAAAGTGTCCCAGATCACAGGTGCAGGCATCCCTACCACCTATAACTAGGATTTGCAGGGTACACCTTGTATTTCTTTTTATGTAAGCATAACCAATAATGCACCTTAACTTCAGAAAACCCAGCATCTGCTTATTACAGAGATAGGGATATGTCTCACATGATCTTGTAGGAACATCCCAGCTGTGAGATAACTTACAGAATTTTCATGCAACAGTCACCAATTCTCAAATATTAACTGAATGTCCACAATTTGAACTAACCAGTACCCCCAGAGCTCCCAGGGCCTAAATCACCAACCAAAGAGTATACATGGTGGGTCTCCTGGCTCCAGCTGCATATGTAGCAGAGGATGGCCTAGTTAGTCATTAATTGGAGGAGAGGCCCTTGGGTGAAAGGCCCCAATGGAAGAGGAAGCAGAATGGAATATAAGAGCCAGAGAGGATGGAGGACACCAGGAGATACAAGCCTCTAAATCAAGCTGAGCAAAGCTCTCATAAACTCACAAGGACTGAAGCAGTATGCAAATGGTCTGCATAGTTCTGTGCTAGTCCTCTGCATAAGTATCATGGCTTCCTGTTTAGTGTCTATATGGGATTCCTGAGTGTGTGTATTAGTGGGTATCTGATTCTTCTGTCATCTCTTGGGCTCCTTTCCTTCTGATGGTCTGTCTTGTCCAATTTAAATATGATAGTTTTTGTTTTATCTTATACTATATTTTGTTACAGTTTTAAAAACAGAAAGAAAAAGATGAAAAAAGAATAGAAAAAACAAATAAATAGAAAGAAAGAAAGAAAGAAAGAAAGAAAGAAAGAAAGAAAGAAAGAAAGAAAACTGTCACTTATACCTGTTTGAAGATATAAAATAAAATTTCTCCATTAGAGTGACACTGGGTATATCCAGGCCTCATGTTCAGGAGTAGTTTATCAACATATAATGGACTCCACAGGTTGTTGTGTTTGCTTATATTTGGCTACAGTGTGGTATGGATTGAGGGAGGGATTTTTTTCCCTTGGCTTGGGTGGATTTTGTTGCTGTACAGAGATTTCATTTGGTTTTTCTTTTTTCTTTGTTTGTTTGTTGTTTGTTTTAAAGGATGAAATTAAATTGGATAGGTAGAGATGGAAAAGAGATCAGGAAGGACTTGGAAGAGGGAAAGAATAGGATCAAAACATATTTAAATTTAAAGTAATTTTAAATAATAAAAAAATTAAAAGAATTATTTTTAAAATTTATACATGTATACAATGAATTTATATTTTATTCACCCTACACTCCCTACAACAGTTCCTTCCAGAGCCCGGTCCACTAAACCTCTCCTAATTCCATGTCTTCTTTTCTCTTTTAATGACCTTTAAAAAATTGAAATAGATCTACCACATGATTCTAGTTATACTTCGATTTGGCACATACCCAAAGGAAAAAGCCACATATTTTCCCCCATATGGGAAACCTAAGTCTGAATCTTTAAATTTGAGTCTTTAACTTCAAGCACCTATAGAAGCCAGGAGACTAGAAAATGACCACCCAGAAGGGGAAAAAAAAAGGAGATTAAGGGAAGGAATGGTAGAAAACATGTAGTATGAGAAGAAAAAGGAGAAAAGAATGCCCTGAGTGAATTTGTATTTTCTAACATGGGCATTGCCATGTCATAAGTCAATACCTCAGAACAAAGGAATACCATACCCTTTATTCAGTACCTATGGAAGTTTCAGATGGATGGAAAAACCATTCTGTAGTCCAAGTGAAGGTGTTGATAGTGAGTGCAAGTATGAATTTTTAGAAAAGATTGATAGGTATGCATAAAAATTACCAACCTCAGGTTCCTCTTCCCAGTAGTTTACATCCTGAGACTGTTGGCTTACCAAAACTACATATAGAGGTATAGAGACTACCCAACTCTCTTCGTTGTGCTGTACATGGGAAGTGCCACTAGGGTCCAGATAGAAGAGTACTGAATAACACTCCCTCAGAATGACTAGTTATTATGTTACCTGTGTCTGTGTGTCTCTTAATTTTTTCATTCCTTCCCTATTTCTAGTCAGGTTTCCACAACCTCACTCTACAGATCATGGAACAGAGAGGGATAGATGAATAAGACAGAAGACGAGATATGTGGGAAAGGATAACTAATGTTTATTGTGTTTGGAAAAGCCATTTTATAAAATTAAAAGGTAAAAGTCTTCCCTCTCCTCTTCTCTCTCTCTCTCTCTCTCTCTCTCTCTCTCTCTCTCTCTCTCTCTCTCTCTCCTACCTCTCTCTCCACACTCCAGATTAGGTTTAAGATGATCTCTTTGAAGTTGATAGCCATGTTTCGCATAGTTCTCAAACCATATGTAAGCCAGTTACTTCCAACCAGACTAAATCCCCATGTAGACCCGATTCCTGAGTTCTACATACTTACTTTTAGATGAATCATTGAGATATCTCCTGTGATATCTTACATGTATCTCAATCTTAAAATTTGCAAAACTAAACTATTAATGTCTGTTACTAAATTATTCCTCCTCTACAATGGCCACAGGCACATTTGAATGATACTTGACAACGATAAACTAGGGAATTCAGAAACCTAAGATTCCTTCTGGTCTCTATCCCAATCTCTGCCTCACTGATTGAGGATAGAAGCAGTACTTCTATCTACTAATACAATAGTTCATAGCTGAATTTTCCACTATCAACTCCATACAATCAATCACCTATACAGCAGAGTGTAGTTTCATTAATTTTATGATTGAAACTAAAATATAACTATGCAATTTTCACTTTTCCTTTCCTCTCTCTAACCTGTCACATGTACCTTTCCCCTCTTTTTCTCTCTCAAATTCATGGCCTCTTTTACTTTAATTATATATATATATATGTATATGTATATGTATATGTATATATATATGTGTGTGTGTGTGTGTGTGTGTGTGTTTATATTATATGTTTATATATACATGTTTGTCTATAATTGATGCATACAAGAGTATGTTTATATGTTATTTTACATATATTATATACTTTTACATATTATATATTAATGTGTACATATATTATACAAATATATATGCATATGCGATCCTTTACTAAAATCCTCTGTTCAATATAATTATAGTGTACTTAGACTTTTTAACCAAAATATCCTTAAAGAAGCAGTGTCTGCAGAGACAATCAGTCTTATTGTCTGACTAATTAAAATATAAGTACTCTAGAGAAGTTGCAATGTTGAAGGTTCAGAGGATAATTACTTATCTGCCTCTGTGTTGGAGCTAACATCTTCTGATAATAGAGAAAAGTCTTTAAACTCTATTACCTACAAAGACCACTAGATTGTACCATCCCAAAGCTAAGGTTGTCACTAGATAGTATTTTGGACCTATAGAAAAGTTTCCCTGATCTTGCTGTCTCTGACTCTCTGGTTTATACACCAATGTATTTTAAGCTTCCTTTGATTTATGACTTTCTTGTTCTGTAAAACTGTAACAACTTCGTAAAACTGCTGCCACATTAGAATATGGCATTTTGGGTAACTTGAATTTGTGCCCTTTGGCCATGATGACTCAAAATGATTCCAGAATAAAATATATTTTATTCCCTTTACGATTAGATCTGTGGGTATTTTTTGTCTACAGTCCTAAGTCTAGAGAGTTTAAAGAAGCTGAAGTGGTCACAAGATCAGGCCAAATTACCTTTTCTACTATCATTTCATACAGTTCTCTTGCTTATTTCCAGTGCTTTAGACACATGGTCTTCTTTCATACCTTTGAAGATGATCCCACTTATATGAAGGTAGGCACAACTATAAATGTAAAAGAACATGCACATATGTAAATTTCTACATATACATTTTGTTGATTTACTTAATTTCTGACATGTGGCTGTGAAATAGTAGTTTTCTTCAGTCTTTAGTTGTGCTTAGATACAAAGATCATTAGGAGAGGAGAATAACATTTATATCACATAAAAAATTGTAACTTTAAAATCTCCATAAAACATTACATTTGAGGGTATGGATATTACATACTGACTTGCTATAAAGTAAATGAAATGACTCTTTTGGATAGGTTATTTGAATTATTTCACTGGAAACAATCAGTGCAATTATAACACTCACAGTCTATCAGAGCTGAATTTGAAATTTTTGTACAATAATACCTTTTAAAACTTTAGGGTAATATCACACTTTTCAATTGGTTTCCTTATTTCTGAAAACAGAAATACATTTCATCTTGAAAGGGTTTTTATGGGGTTTGTAAAAGAACATCAATGAGAGTAAATTTCTTAAGTCTTGATATAGCATGAAGAGCTACAATGCTGCCTTTAGCCTAAAGCTAGTACTGTAATTTTATTACATTTTGCAATACCTTAACTGGTTATAAAGAAGCCAATGTAAATTATTTTTCTAAGAGAGAGCAGAGGTAAAGAAATCAGTTTAAGAGTCATTCATGGACAAAAAAAATATTGGAACTTAAAAAATAAGGAATTTCTGCAAGTTTATGAATAATTTTCTTATGACTTTACTGAAAATGCATTAAAAACAATTTATTCTCAACATTTAAAAATCAATAAATACATTAATAGTTTTCCCAAGCTGCTCTTCTATCATTTTTATTATACTACAATGTGTATAAAATAGTGTTGTGCTTCCATTGCTATAGTCTAATGAGCCATATAGATGCGAAGTCATGTTTAAGATCTATTGCTCAGTTGCTTTAAAAAGAAAGCAAAAGGCTATAACTCATCATGAAAACACATGAATAATAACCCTGAGAAACTGCTCTTCAAAGATCACAACAAACATCATCTTTGCTTTGTGTTAAAGAGCCACATGAAGAATTGTCTCTTCTGTTTGTCTGTGTTAGGTCCTGTTCTATGTTTAGTGTTGAGCACCAATATTGATCATATTAGCTTTATCATTTATTATCACTTTACATATATATATATATATATATATATATATATATATATATATATATACACATATGCATGTACATATATTCACATAGACACAAATAGACACACCAGTCTCTCTCTCTTTCTGTCTCTGTCTCTGTCTCTGTCTGTCTGTCTGTCTGTCTGTCTGTCTGTCTCTCTCTCTCTCTCTCTCTCTCTGTGTGTGTATGTGCGTGTGTGTGTAGGGGGAGGTATTTTATTTTGTGAATTTGTTTTTTAAGGATGGCTATATAATATTTCATTTTCTTTTATAAAACATAACTGAAATTTAGACCCTGTCAAACTGGTCCATATAATGAATTTTAACATTTATGTGGTAGAAAGATGAAAATGTACTGAAAATTTAAAAATTTATATATTTCATGTTAATCTCGTCATGTCTAGAGAAGAGGCTATATTATCAATGCTTAGTTGGGCATTTCACAACTTTACAGAAACCTCTGCTCTGTAAACCATTTGCTATAAGCTCCACTGTTTCCTCTCACCTACATGGCATCTTAATATGTGTTCTTCCAAAAAGGATTTAATTATTTACTTTTATTTATCTATATGTGTGTGAGCCTACATTAGTTAATGCATATCAAGATTGTATGGGGACCTACCCAGACCAGAGAAGGACAGTCGATCCCTTGGCACTGGAGATACAGTGAGCATCCATGGGGGTGCTTTGAAGTGTCCCCACATCTTCTGCTAGAGCAGTTAACGTTGGCTGCTCAACTATCTGCTCACTCCCCATATTTGCCCATTTAAAACATAATTTTAACTTCTTTCCTCTTGTTCTTGTTCTTCCTTTTTCTTCTCCCACCTCTTGAAACTATGTCCATTGTTCAAATTGAGTTTGGGGGTCCCTGCTCCCCTTTTTGAAATAAAAAAGTGTTGGAAGTTGAGCACAGGTCAGAAGACAGAAAGTCACAAGATAATAACTAAATGATGTTAATTGCAAAAGCATGTAAAGAAATGTTGCTTCTCTTTATCAAAGACATCCCAGGAAGCAAGATGATCTTCAAGCAGATCACATTCTCAGCTCAGTTGGGTATACGCAGTAGTTAGCCACAGCTCACAAAATACTCAGTCAGTTTATCTGATTACATTTAATTGCGTTTAGGTTTCAAGTGGAACACAATATTTGCAGAGGTGCTTGGATTAGTAACACATTCCATCAACAATACACCAGGCTCTCCTGTTCATTTTTTTTCAAAGTCAAATTCCCTCTGTGAAATTTTTACCAAGTTGTTATTTTCTGTCAGAGATTAGACACAACACTCCAGGATTCATTCCACACTCATACAGGAGAAGGCCTGAATGCTAATTTCAACAAGCTTAGCTGTTTCAGGCAGCATATCGTAAATGTCACATATCATCTAGTATTAAAGACCTTGCTCTTTAATCTTTCTAACAACTCTTAAGTTAGAGTTTTCACTTATCTTTGCCATCTGAGCAATGCCTTTAATGAAACAATTTGGAAAATGTGTCAGGGGTGACCTCACTGCTTGTTGGTCAGTTTAGGACATACCTATTCCATCAGCATCATAAAATCCTTTGCTGTTCATATTTTGCTTCATAATGTTGGGCTAAATCACAATGTGCTTTGTGATTTCACAAGGCTCCTTTCAGTGTGAGGCAAACTATCTTACTGTGTGTCAGATAGCACAAAATCAGCAAAAGGGACAATTTTTTAATAAAATATCCTATATGTTGTGTCCAACAATATGGGGACACACTCAGGACTTTATTTAAGTTAAATAGTCAACTTTGCAAAACTTCCAGCATATTAGTCTGAGTATGAACTTCCGAGAGTGTGAGGGCAGCTGTGCCATGTCTTAGAGCAGATGAAACAGTTTCAGTGTGAAAGGCTACAGAACGAGAAAAACTTAAGCACGGAGTCGGGTTGATCTTGCTAGTCCTTATTTGAGGGGAGTAAAATACAAAAATGGGGTTCATTTACACAATGGAGAACTACTCAGCTATTAAAAACAATGAATTTATGAAATTCTCGAGCAAATGGATGTATCTGAAGGATATCATCCTGAGTGAGGTAACCCAATCACAAAAGAAGTCACTTAATATGCACTCACTGATAAGTGGATATTAGTCCAGAAACTTGGAATACCCAAGATACAATTTCCAAAACACAAGAAAATCAAGAAAGACCAACGCGTGGATACTTCATTCCTCCCTAGAATAGGGATTAAAATATACATGGAAGGAGGTGCAGAGACAAAATTTGGAGCTAAAATAAAAGGATGGACCATCCAGAGAGTGCCCCACCCGGGTGGTCCATCACATAATCAGCCACCAAATGCAGACACTACTGCATACACCAGCAGCATTTGCTGAAAGGACCCTGATATAGCTGTCTCCTGGCAGGCTTTGACAGTCCCTGACAAATAAAGAAGTGGATGCTCACAATCATCTATAGGGCAGAACACAGGGTCCCCAATGTAGGAGCTAGAGAGAGTACCCAAGATCTGTAGGGGTCTGCAACCCTATAGATGGAACAACGATATGAACTAATCAGAACCCCCAGAGCTCATGTCTCTAGCTGCATATGTATTAGAAGATGGCCTAGTTGGCCATTATTGGGGAAGAAAGGCCCTTGGTCTAACAATGTTTATATGCCCCAGTGCAGGGGAAAGCCAGGGCCAAGTAGTGGGAGTGGGTGGGTAGGGGAGCAGGGCTGGGGGAGGGTATAGGGGACTTATGGGATAACGCTTGAAATGTAAATGAAGAAATTCTCTAATAATAAATAAATAAGAAAAAAATCTTTCTGAGCTTCAGTTTTCTGGTCTGCCGCATGGTGCTCTGGAGAAGCGGTGGCCTTCAGGGACAGACACACAGGCTACTAGGCAGATATACAGACTACCATCAATCACTCGAATTCTGTCTATTCACTATGAATATTAATTCACTATGAGGTCTTAGGGAAGTCATAATAGGCTATCAGTATCTTGGAAATAAAGATAATAATGAAAATATCCACATTTACATTTGGCATAAAGGTTAAATTGCTAAGTAGTTTCTATGTTTTCTAAAAGAAGAAATGCTGTCTAGATATGATTTCACTCTTGTCATTAGCTTGAATGTCACATGGACTCTACTCGAGCACTCTGGGAGTTTTTATGTCACTCAAATCCTGTGTTAGCTTATATTTTGTTTTATTATCTGAGATTAGATCACAATGTAAGAACATAAACTCATCATTTATTTTATACGTTGCTTCCTGAAAAGTTCACTTTATCATATCTACAGCTGTTATTTCAACAAACCAAATGCTATTAGTAGGTTACAATGTACTGCATGTTGACACACAAAATTTGCATGGCATTAAGAAGACCCATAAATACAGATGTACACAGAAACTCAACCACCATACTAACCTAGAGATAAAATTGTATTTTTGCTAAACCTCTACTTTTGTAAAAGTAACTTACCATTTTATGTCCTGTTTTTGTCTGAGAAGGGACAAATCACATATATTTGCAGCAAGATGTAAGAGGAAAGTGTAATGGAATGAAAGCAAATCAGGCAGGCTCTGTTTTAGCCCCAGAGTTACAGGTTCTAGTTATTTTCTTCTGCTAAAAGAAAACTGAAACCAAGGTCTTTCTACACTGTCAAATTTAGTGACAACCTGTGCATGCTGCCCAGAGGGACTGTGAGGACCTATGCACAAGGATGAGAGTGAGCTGTGAGGACCCATGCACAAGGATGAGAGTGAGCTACAAGCACCTACGCATGCTGCCAAGAAGGAACTGTGAGGATCTATGCATGCTGCATGCTACAGAGAATGAAATGTGGGGACCTATGCATGTGACCAGAGTGAACTGTGAAAACCTATGCATGCTGCCCAGAGTGAACTACGAGGCTGTTATTACAGATGACACAATTCTGCTGAAAGTATCGAGTAAACTACAACACATATGTCTTAATTTTGCTGATGTCAGGCTTCCACAGCACTTTCTCTTTTTTCCCCAAGTTCATCAGTGTCCTACTTTCAGAATCAGAAGAGTTTTAGCACCGTCTTTCATGACCCCTTCAACTTACAAGACTTGTTTGCTGCTACCCCGCTGCCTTGTGATATTTTCTTCTTTTTATGCCAAGTGTTTTTCTCTCTTAACTTTCTCTTTATTGTTCAAGACATTCTCAGACCTTTGACCACAGTCTCACATTCAGACAGTAGGTTCTTGACCTTTCATGAAAAGATGTCCCAACACATGCCCCTTTTTTTTTTCAAGTTTGCTCACAACCAAAAAAATTAATACTGATGCTAAATTCATTAATCAAAGGCTATTTCAGGACCCATCTATGTTTAAAAATCTCAGATTATACACAGAATCAATACTAAAGGAACATGCCACATGTGCTTATGTAAGAATAAGTGTTCCTAATGAAAGAAGAAATTACAAATGATTTGGATTGAAAATTATTGAAAATAAGATATTTCCGAGATACTGTCTTAGTCAGGGTTTCTATTCCTGCACCAACATCATGACCAAGAAGCAAGTTGGAGAGGAAAGGGTTTATTCGGCTTACACTTCCATACTGCTGTTCATCACCAAGGAAGTCAGGGCTGGAACTCAAGCAGGTCAGAAGGCAGGAGCTGATGCAGAAGCCATGGAGGGATGTTCCTTACTGGCTTCCCCTGGCTTGCTCAGCCTGCTCTCTTATAGAACCCAAGACTGCCAGCCCAGAGATGGTCCCACCCACAAGGGGCCCTTGATCACTAATTGAGAAAATGCCTCACAGCTAGATCTCATGGAGGCATTTCCCCAACTGAAGCTCCTTTCTCTGTGGTAACTCCAGCTGTGTCAAGTTGACACAAACCTAGCCAGTACAGATACTATGTTATATCTAGCATTACATCTATAGCCAAATATGTGTCATTTTATTCATATGTCAAAAGGGAAATGTTGTTGTTAATTTAAGCATCTGACTCAATCATTTATGAAGAAAAAATTATTAAAGTTAGTCCCAGGAGAATTACAAATTCAAGGCCTGACCTAACAACTTAATAAGAATCTGACACCAGCCCACCCACAAAAAGAGCTGAATATGTCATGCAGTGGTAGAACACTTGCCTAGTATGTGCAAAGACCTGGGGTTGATAGCTGGCATAAAGGAGAAAAGGGAATGGGAGGAGGAGGTGCATGAGGAGAAGGAAGAGGAACAGGAGGAAGGTAAGCAAAAGGAGATTAAGGAAGATAAGGAGGATGAAGAAGGGGAAGAGGGGGAAGAAGGGGAAGGGGGGAAAGGGGGAAGGGGGGAAGAGGGGAAAGGGGAGGAAGGGGGGAAGAGGGGAAAGGGAAAAGGGGGTAGAGAAGGAAGAGGCAACACCTGTGATGATAATAGCAGCAGCAGCAACAGCAGTTGACCATTAAAATGAGAAATAAAGCAAGGACACAGATAAAGTAATAAATGAACAATATCACTCCTATAAATATGCCCAAAACACAGACACCAAAAATATAGTAAGTGGTTAAGAATATATTATAAATTATGGCAAAAGTTTCAATTATATGTATAATACCAAATTATAAAATTAGTTCAAAGGAAAAGAAGAACAAGACCATCTTTTAAAGAAATCAACATCTATTTAAAGAAATAAAAATCATATTTAAGCCATCGTTTCTTACATTTTTATACACACATAAAAATGTGAAAATGTCAATGAGTCATTGCATGTATAGAATCTCCCACTAAAGGCACATAAAACAATTCATAAAATGATGAGCTAGAAAGATGGCTCAGTGGTAAAGAGCACTGGCTGCTCTTCAAAGGATCAAAGTTGGATTTCCAGCAACCAAATGGCAGCTCACAAACCTTAGTAAACCTTTCAGGCCTCTGAGCGTACAAGGCACACATGTGGTACAGACATACATGCAGAAAAATCACTCATAGATAGATAAACAAAATAATAAAACATTTACTCCAAAAGTGTTGAAAGAAGTTAATTATCTAGCTACCAAAACTTGTTTGCTATTACTATTTCAGAGTAAAAGGGTATTTCAGACAAAACTTACTATTGAATAGACACATAAATTTATTCATATAAGCACAAACAATATTGATACTTCTATTAAGATAAAATGGAACCTCGGTATGGTTTACTTTGTCATTTTCTGGCGGCTAGTGAGTTTGAGCACTTCTTCACATGCTTCCTGGCCATTTGCATTTCATTTTGTTGTGAACTATATACTCATTACATGGGCCCATTTATTGACTCTGAGTTGATTACTTTTATTTAGTTGTTTTATTTCTTGTATATTCTAGACATTAATCCTCTGTTATGGATGGCAAATCTTTTCCTAAGTGGGCAAGAAATTTGAAAAGGCACTTAAACAGAGGATACAGAAAATGGGGTACATTTACACAATGGAATACTACTCAGCTATTAAAAACAATGAATTTATGAAATTCTTGGCCAAATGGATATATCTGGAGGATATCATCCTTAGTGAGGTAATCCAATCACAAAAGAAGTCACTTGATATGCACTCACTGATAACTGGAAATTAGCCCAGAAACTTAGAATACCCAAGATATAATTTGCAAAACACAAGAAAATCAAGAAGAACAAAGACCAAAGTGTGGATACTTCATTCCTCCTTAGAATAGGGAACAAAATACCCATGGAAGAAGTTACAGAATCAAAGTTTAGAGCTAAGATGAAAGGATGGACCATTCAGAGACTACCCCATCCAGAGATCCATCCCATAATCAGCCACCAAACCCAGACACTATTGCATAGGACAGCAAGATTTTGCTGAAAGGACCCTGATATAGCTATCTCAAGTGAGGCTATGTAAGTGCCTGGCAAATACAGAAGTGGATGCTCACAGTCATCTATGGGATGGAACACAGGGCCCCCAATAGAGAAAGTACCCAAGGAGCTGAAGGGGGCTGCAACCCTATAGGTGGAACAACAATATGAACTAACCAGTACCCCCAGAGCTCATGTCTCTAGCTGCATATGTAGCAGAAGATGGCCTAGTCGGCCATCATTGGGAAGAGAGGCCCCTTGGTGTTGCAAACTTTATATGCCCCAGTACAGGGGAACTCCAGGGCCAAGAAGTGGGAGTGGGTAGGTAGGGGAGCAGGGTGGGGGGGGGAGGGTATAGGGAACTTTCGGGATAGCATTGAAATGTAAAAAATAATATCTAATTTTAAAAAAGAAAGATGAGAGCCAGTTGACTAGTCAATATTAATCAAGGCATGCAAAATTTTAAAACTGAATACAGAAGGTAAGAGTATAGCTTCAAGAGCAAGATAGAAGAGAAAGCACACAAGGGAGCTGCGAAGGGGGAGGAGTCAGGACAGAAAAGTAGAAACTACTCAGAGGGGAGGAAAAGGAGTGGGAAAAGTTGACAGGAAAAACAAAAAGAAATGAGAATCAGAAAGGCAGCTCAAAGAAATGTAGAAAACCATCTGAAGTTCAAACATGGCTCATGGAAGGGTTTTAGGAATTATCTATAATCAAATTCCCCTTTCACAAGATAAGGTAAGAAAGGCCAGATAGCCCTAGTGGTAGTGTTAGACTATCAATATTCATCTCACAGAAGAAATGCAAATATGAGCTGCAAGTCTAGTGCAGTAATTTGCTTTGAAAGTGATTCCTCTTGAAACGCAAGCTAGTTTTAGAGAAGAAATCACTATATTACGTTACAGATCAGAACTGTCTGACTATAAACTGTCTTGAAAAGGGACCTATTCTGGGCCACTAAATTACACTGGAGAATCAAAGAACATGGAACAATCATCATTTAGAGTCCTGGGGGAACACTGAGTAGCAGAGAATTGTGAGGAAGGAGGCCACATGTGACAGCCATAAAGGACAGGGAAGTCAAGCAGTGGAAAGTGGGTCTACATAAGGCACTCAGTAGCCAGAGCACCCGGCCCCACACTATGAAGTTCCAGGGGGCCAAATAGTTGTTTGCCACCCCGACAGAGTGTGCACATTACATCTGGCCCTGAAATTTCCATCTGTATATCTTCCTTCATACCCTTGCTGCCCAAATCAGGATTCCAGAACCATGCTGAGTGGTAACATACCAAAAAGTAAAAGGAAGGAAAATAGATTTTGAGGAAATGTAATTTAAAAGCAAGTAGTAGTAGTAGTAGTAGTAGTAGTAGTAGTAGTAGTAGTAGTAGTATACTCATGTAAAAAAAAAATCAAATATACAAAAAACAAATAAACAGAATGTTAACCCTAAAAGGATAAAATTATAGAGATCCATTCTATATCCACAGACGAAGTCTATGAAGAAGACACAAATGTGAATATAGATGTGCCAAATGTGAGATCTCCCAACTTCATAAATCAAAAATACATAAAATGAGAGAGAGAGAGAAAGAGAGAGAGAGAGAGAGGACTCAAGAATATCATACTGGGTAAGTTCAATACCTATACCTCACAAATAGATATATCATTGTGTTGACAAAACATCCCACAAGAAACATAAAAGTTACATTATAATATGGATTTAAATGAATTTAAACATCAACAGAGTAATCCACCCAAAAGAATCAAAATTCATATGCCTTTCCAGAGTAAATCAATTTTGGTCCATAAAGCAGGTCCTTTTTATGCACATTTGCATATAATTTTAATTTTAGAGTCTGCATATGAGAGAAAACACATGGTGTTTGCTTTTTTGAATCTGGATCATTATGTCTAACATAATGATTGCCAGTTGTATCCATTTTGATGACAATGTCACTATTTCCTTCCTTTGTGTTTGCATAAAATTCTATTCTGTGAATGTGCCACATGTTCTTCATTCATTCATCTGCTGAAGGGTATCAAGAATGCTTGCACTTCGCAGCATTTTAAGTAGTGCAGCAATGAACAGGAAGGGCACTTATCTGGGTGGCATGCTGATTTAGAGTCCAGGACTGATATAGCTAATTTATATAATACTTGTAGTTTAAATTTTTTTTATTCTTTTAATGTGTTTTCTGAGTATTTATTAATTTAAATTTTCAATATATAAGTGTCTTCCTTTCATGTATGTCTGTGCACTACAGATGTGCAATGTCCATGCAGGCTAGAAGAGGGAGTAAGATCAAGTGGAAGAGGACTTACAGACAGTTGTGAGCTGCCTAATGAGTTCTGAGAATGAAACCTAAGTCTTCTACTAGAGCAACAAGTGCAGTGAGCCCCTGCGCTAACGCTCCACCCCCTTTCCAAGTGCTTGAGTGTGGGTGGAATGTATGTCTATGTATAGACAGGGACATGGTAATGACTCTATTGAATTCCTGAGACAGTCACCTTTAAGTTTTACAGAAGTGTTAGCAGCTCTCCTCCCTCCTCCCCTCTGCACTCCTCTGCATTTCTTCCTTAGTGACTTAGCTCTGGAGACATTTTCTCCTCCCTTTGAAGAGGAGACCAGGATGACTTACCAAAAGCATGGCTTCTGTGTGTTCTTTTGAATCCTACAAATGTTCTGAGTTCCGGGTCACCTAAAAGGCAAAATGAGAAGCTGAAATATCTGAACAAAAACTATTGAGTCAAAATGCAGTTCCTTCTTTTATTTTTTCTGTTAACACCCAAGCAAATTAATGTCTCTCCATCTATATCTCTGTCTTATCTCTATCTCTGTCAGTCTCTGTCTCAGTCTCTTTCTCTCTCTCTCTCTCACACACACACACACTCACAAACATACACAAACACACACACACACACACACACACACACACACACACACACAATTAAATGTTTATTTGGCCTGAGTGGAATTTTTTTTCTGTTATTTTACAGTTAATCGTTGTTTTTGAACCAATTTAGAAAGATTCTCAATCTCAAATAATGAAATTTTTACCTTCCTAAAAAGTAATTAAATAGCAATTAGAACATGAAACATTTGCTTAACAATCTATACAGCTTGCTTCATTACTATGTCCAGCTTAACTGAAAGGAATTGGCCTATAAATTAAATCCAAAGTTAATTTCTGTAATAACTAAGAATTTTTGTAATCGAGTAGAGAATTTCAATTACTTCTTTGAAATATTTATCTAATTATTTTAGATAATCTAAAATGTTTACATTCTTTCAAACAAAGTAAAAGAAAACAAGTGCGGAAAAAGTATTGTACTCTAAAAATCAAATTTATCACTATGGAGAATGAGGCTGTGTCTCAGAAACTAGAGAGTTATTCCAGCATTCAAGAGGTTCTGGGTTCAATCCTCAGTATTGCATATAGTGACGATGGTAGCACATGTCTGAGGAAAGGAAAAGAAAGAACAAAACCAGAGATAGAAACTGATGATAGATATTACTACTCATACTTAATTTTTTTTCAGTGAATTAGGTAAACCATTCGGCAAAGATAGAAGGATATTTGGAATTCACTGACCAGCAAGCCTATAGCCAAAACAAACTGACAAGCTCAGACTTCAGTGAGAGAGCCTTCATCAAAATACAAATGGTGGAGAGAGAGCAATTGAGGAAGACACCTGATTTCAACCTCTGGACTTCCCATGCACAAATGCATGCTCCTACACAAACATGTAACTAGCTGGTAGTATTGTAAAAATTTGTATCGGTTCAATTATTAGAACAAGGTCCAAGTGAATACAAATAATGTAGTGCTAGATTACCTTGTCAGGAGTTATTTCTGCTTTTAGTTTATACTCTAACAGTGATTCTTCATTCTGTGTCACTTTTAAGCTTCAAATCTAACATTCTATCACTTGGTGTTATTTTCCTATTTAAAAAATCTAATAATTCTGCAAACTCCTTTTTATTTCTTCATATATATGACTGCTTTCTTCATCTGTAATACACAGGCGCATCTCAACAAATAAAGAGTACTTTCATATATTTAATTTCATAGCTCATTTGATACTGTGTATACTGACTATTAGTATAGCAAAAGTGTAGCAAAAGACACAGTTCATCTCAAGCTACTTAAACGGTATCAGTTATAGCTCTTTACCATATTTCTTACTTTTGCTATAGGCTTAAGTATCTTGCAATGATCTGCCTGCAAATGAAGTAAAGCGTTGGAGGAAATGTTGGATAGAGAAATAGGTGAGGGAATAAATTCTCCTACATCTTGTACTCTTCAGTGTTTTATCTCATCTATAAGAAGTAAGTGCAGTGCAGAGACAGTTCTGCTCCTTTTTAGAATTTAATTTAATTTTCTTTTTACTTATTCACTTTACATCCTGCTCACTATCTGCCTCCTGGTCACCCCCTCCTAGAAACATTCCCCCATACCTTCTTCTCCTCTGAGAGGGTGGGTCCCCCCCCACACACTAGGATCTCCCCACCCTGGCACTTCAAGTCTCTACAAGGCTAGGCACTTCCTCTCCCACTGAGGCCAGACAAGGCAGCCCAGCTAGAAGAACATATCCCACATACAACAGCTTTTGGGATAGACAGCGCTCCAGTTGTTCGGGACTCACATGAAGACCAAGTTGCACAGCTGCTACATATGTGCCGGTAGGCTTAGGTCCAGCCTGTGTATGTTCTTTGGTTGTTCGTTCAGATTCTGAGAGCCCCAAGGGTCCAGGTTATAACCGGCCCAACTTGAGTCCCATCCCATGGGCAAGCACCATTCTCTGAAACTATCAGTGATACTCTGTTATGCTTGCAGACAAGAACCATGTTGTCCTCTGAGAGGCTCCATTCAGCAGTTGACTCCAAAAGATACAGACACCCACAGCCAAACAGTGGATGGGGACTTATATGAAAGAATAGAAGGAAGGATTGCTGGCCCTGAAGGGGATAGAAACTCCACAGGAAGACAAACAGAGACAGTTCTACTCTGAATGAAGCAATTGTTGAGAACAGAAGACAGAGTTATTTGAAACATGTGACTGTGTTTGAGGAAAGGGTTTCTAATCTTTAAAGTTAAGAGGCAGTGCTGACAAATATTGCCAAGGATATTATTCACTTTCTGTTTGTGTGATAAGATCTGTATAGCATTTCATAAAGCAACTCTTCTCTTTGAAGCACAGGAAATTTGATCTCATTTGCCCTATAAGTTACCAAGTTGCCCCATCTAACTCACAAAAATAAACATTTCAACATCCTCTATACACAGAATATCTCAACCACCTCTTTCTGGCTTTTTGACTCACCTGCATGTGACCAGCTCTTCTCACATGAAATGTAGGTGAATTCTAAGTTTCAACATTTATTTCTCCAGAGGCTGGAGAGTAGGAAATTTAACTCCATTTTCACCTCTCTCATCCTAAATCTGAGTTTCCAAAATGGCATATTTGCTCTCATTCCCCCTACTAGTGTCCAGGGCTACAAGCTATCAGGACTAACATAGCGTGGAAAAAAATTGAAGTTCCCAAGAAGTGTATCAACATGATGGATGTCAAGGATAGTTCTGTGTGCTCCATTCACCTTGCACTTGATACTCATATGGAAATATGCAACACAAACATTCATTTCACACACACACACACACACACACACACACACACACACACACACACACTCTTGGCTATGATGATCAATATTGATTTTTAATTTGACAGGATGTTCACCTTAGATGATTTAATCTAGGTAATTCTTTAGAAATCATCTAGATTAGATTACTTGAGATGGGAGGAATTACTTTAAATATGGACAATACCTTACAATGACCTGTGGTCTAGGACTGCATGAGAAAAGAACTGTTATCTGAACACCAGGATTTATCACTTTCTGCTTCCCCAGTGTGGATAGGATGTGACCAGCTGCCTCCTGGTCCTGCTGTCGCATTGTTCCTCTCAGACACTTTGTCACAGCAATGAGCCAAGACATAAAGTGTCTAAAATTTCCCATCCATAAAATAAAAATGTTAAAAGTGCCTCAGAGGATGGTAATTAGGACAATTTTTAAAATCTTGTATAAATTCATCAGCAAGTTATTGGCTTAAGGTCTCCCAATGACATCTATTATAAGTTTTAAAAGGACAAAATTAATAAGCATGGGTGTACCTTAATAACAATCATCACAAGACATGTTAATCAACCACGAGTACCTCCATGCTGACTTTCCTGTGTTGAATTCTCATCTTCATTAAACCCATAAGCCATTCTGAGGGGCGTTTACTGTGTCAGTGATATAATTTTTTAAATGTGCATTACCTTTACAAAATCCTCTCATAAAAAGTCATACTCAATTGTAACTTAGCACAAACTTACCTTGCACTTAGAATGTGCTTACCATGCAAACTGAGAAGCTTAAAGAACTGGGAACGTTGCGTTGCATATGACATCCAATGATGAGATTTTTGAATGGGAATTGTTCACACAGAAAATTTATAACGAGGTGATGTTGTACAGTGTGGGTATTGGAAATGATCACTATGGTGAAGCTAATTAACAAATCCATCACCTGAGACAGCTACATTTCTCCCATCTTCATTTATAGGAAGGAACTAAAAACATAAGATTGATCTTCTTAGCAGTTTTTTTTTTTTTTTTTTTTTTTTTTTTGGGGGGGGGGGGGGGTGTTTCAAGACAGGGTTTCTCTGTGTAGCCCTGGCTGTCCTGAAACTCAAGCTGGCCTCAAAATCAGAAATCTGTCTGCCTCTGTCTCCCAAGTGCTGGGATTAAAGGCATGTGCCACCACTACCTGGCTCTTCTTAGCAGTTTTAAACATGCAATATAATACTGTTAATTTACTTTTAAGGTTGTATACTGCATCTCCAGAATATATATATATACCAAAAAGAGAAATGATAAGTACATATAGGAATGAGGAAAAAGAGGAAGTTTATCACTTGTTAGTGGGAATATAAATGGGATGTCAATTATAAATATTCTTGGCAAAGGAGTGGAAATTAACATGTATATAATCCAACAATAATATTTCTGGGTTTGTATCAAAAGTAAATAAATTGTGGATCTGAAGAGATAATCACACCCCATTATCAACACACTCTGTTAACAATATTGAGTATTTAGAATATGTAAGCAAACTAAATGTATGACAGGAAAATGAATCGTAATATGATGTGTGTATGTGTATATGTGTATATCTATTTTCATGTGTGTGTGAACATGTACACAAGCATGCATGACACATGGGTTTGCATAATACATATGGGTATATATGTGTGTCTTGGAATACTCTTCAGGAATCGGAATTAAATCCTAGCATCTGCTAAAAGTCCTATGTTAAGCAAAATCAGCCCAATATAGACAGACAAATAATGCATGGTCTCACATATAGAATCTACAACTGTCAAGCTAATAGTTTCAGACAATTAAAGCAATATTTTCCATGGTTGTAAGAGAAGAAAATGTTATATTAGTCAAAGGAGATGAAATCTCCACTCTACAAGATATAATGTTTTTATTATATTGTATTTTTAGACCAAAATGAAATATTTAAAATAGACTTGATAGTATACAAGTACATGGAGTCATGTTAGACTCCCACAACTGATCAAATCTATTTAAAGATGAACTATGACCATCTGCACAGGTTGGTTAATGGGCTTCCCTCCAAGGGCTTCCATCACACCATTTTCTTGGAAGATTTTAATTTTAGTTTAAAGAATCAATAATCTCTTGTATTTGGTCACTCATTTGCAATCTGCCTTCTTATACTTTCCATGTGTTCCATTTTTATGGATTTTAATAAAACCTTCTGAAATCTTTCTTCACCCCTCTTGTAAGGTCATAAACACACTCAATCCCAGAATACACTATGGCATACCTTCTAGAACCATGCAGAAAGTGGAAACCTCACTTAGGAATGCTGAGATGATCAGCATGCCAGCCATTTTTAAAGCATGAATAGCTGTGGATTGTTTGGTGGTGGAGTATATGTCATATACCCTTTGTGTATCCTCTCTTATGATACCCTGAGTGGCTGGCAGAGAAGCTTGTGCTTCAATAGATAGAAGTTCTGGGATCCCTCTAAGTTGTTCCTGGCCACCTGAAGTTATTCAGGATGATTCCACACAACTGTTTTTGACAAAATAAAAAACCTGGATTATTTTTCATTGAATATACCCTTATGACAGTTTTACTCCTCTCTACTCCTAGTTGCTTCCAATATTTCCTTTGATCTGGATCCACACCCTTTCTGTCTCTCCTTGCTAAGCAATCAGCCATCTTAAGGATTAATAATCAAATAATATAAATAAAAAAGAAACAAAATGGAATATAACAAAACAACCAAACAAGATACAGAGCCAAGGAAAAAGCAAACTAAATTCATATAGATTCAGACACATACACACAATCACACACACAAAACTCCTTTAAAACTCCCTAAAAAAAGCATAATATATACACAAAACCCTGTACTTCCTTTAAACTGCTCTGACTTAACTAACATTTTGAGACAAGGAACTTCCAAAGACACCACTGAGTTTGTTTTGTGTTGGCCATTAACTGTTGGGCATGGAGCCCACACTTGAGTGTAGTTTATTTTTTCCAGTAACACTCACTTAAAGAAAATTAAATTTTCATTTGCAAATGTCTATCAATTATAGAAAGCTTCTTGGATGGGACGTACGTCCACTTCTTTCAGCTCTAGTACCTCGATCTAGTGCAGACTGGTGCACTCCCTGTGCCTGCTGCCTCAGTTTCTGTGAGGTCATATGTGTACCAGCCCTATTCTACCTAGACACATTGATTCCTTGGTGTTCCCCCACCCTCTCTGGCTTTTACACTCTTTCTGCCTCTTCTTCATCAGAGCTCTGAGCCCTGAGAGGAGGGGTTTGTTGGTAATATCCCTTTTATGACTAAATGTTGCAAAGTCTCCCATTCTCTGCATATTGTCTAGCTGTGGGTCTCTGTTCCCATGTACTTCAGGAGGAAACGTCTCTGATGATGGCTGAGCAAAGCACAGATCTATGACCATAGCAGACTGCTGTGAAAAGTCATTTTATTGCTTCATTCCTTTAGTGGTACCATAGAATTTTGTTTTCCCAAGGTCCCTGGTCTATCCAGTCTCAGGTTCTTGGCCATCAAAGCACTGTTGGGTATGGGTTCCATCTCACAAAGTAAGCCTTGACTCAGATCAGATATTGGTTGGTTACTCCCATAAACTTGGTATCACCATTTCTTCAGCGCAGGCAGAACACCATTAAAGACCAAAGGGTTTCTAGATGGGTTGGTACTTATCTTTCTCCTTTGGTAGTGTGCAGAGCATCTTCCAGTACCAAGAATACTAGCTCACAGGGGTAAAGGCTCTAGGTAGGCACCAGGTTGATTTATCTATGTTCAATGAGTCATGTAGGTATTGTCTTCATCAAATAGGGCTTTACTACACTCTCTGGAAGTAACACCAATACATAGCGTAATTTTTTTCATTTTTTTAAAATTCACAGAACATTGTTTTATATTTCCAAGTTTGCCTAACATGATTAGGATTGCCTCAAAGTTTTTATGAAGTGTAGGTGAGCAGACAAGCAGTAGTTTGATTAGGTATCCAAACAAGAAGCATTAATTTGCCTGTGTTGATGCAGTGTTGTCTTAAATATCCAATATAGGCAAGCATTCAGTACAATAACCTAGAATAATTATAGTGTCAGCACTCTATTTCGTATTTATTGTGTCTCCTCTCTCATATGATAGTGAAGTGGCTAACACCTACAGTTGGTTAACTAGGGTAATTTCTACAATACTCTGAATACAACTAAAGTATGAAAAATAAAATCTCCTTCCTCCTTTGAAATTTGTAAGCATCTGTTATGACTAATGCTGACTTGACTTTTTTGTCATTGTGTTCTAAAGTTATAAAAGCAAGAAAGGAGACTTTGCAGAAGCGATTGCTTGTATCAAGGTAAAATCCACTGCACTTTACCTTTTTGGCATTTTGTTTTGTTTTGTATTGATTTAAAGTGATATGCACTTTTAAGAAACAGTATAAAACTACAGACAGAAGAAAGGACTAGACTAGACTAGAAGAAGAAGAAGAATTGGACTTCAATGTCTCCTTGCTTATCTCTGGTACAAGCTAGAGGACATAGACCCATTGAAGCTGTTGTAGCACAGAGTATCAGACTACAGCATCCAGCACCTATCTCCTCATCTTGTCAAGGACCATTGCCAAATGTGACTGTGGAACTTGGAATGAGAAACTTTACCACATAGGCTCATCTCTTTGAGCACTTGGTCCTAAGTTGAAAGCACTGTATGGGGAGATTTGGGATGTAGAGCCTTGATGGAGGAATCATGTAACTGGGGATGGCCTCTGGGACTATATAGCTTTACCATTCATTTGTTTCTTTGTGCTTCCTACTCATTGAAAAAGATGTGATTATTTGACTTCCTGTTTCTGCCACCAGCTGCTATACCTTCCTGTCATATGCAGTGCTCAGGAATCATAAGCAGCGATGAACTTGTCCTTCTACAAGTTGCTTGGTCATGGTGTTTTACCATAACAACAGAAAACTACCTAATACAGTGGGTTTCTCTAACTCTCCATTGCTGACTCAGGAAAGTTGAATCACATGATCTTGAAGACTTGGACTTCCAGTATGAACTAGAAAATTACTATCAACGTGTGGAATTTGTTGAGGATTATACAAAAGAAAAAGAAAACTCATCTACAGGGATATTTAAGGCCATAACTTGAAGAAGCAGGAAAGAAGTATACTGTGGACAGTATGTCAGTATCCACCAGTGGACAGAGAAAGGCATGAAAACACACAGGGGAAATGCAGATGAGAAAGCTAAGGAAAAAGAATCAGTACTAAACTAGGAGTTCAGCTTCTCAGAATGACAGCAGTAAACCACTCAGCAGTGTACTGAACTCGGAAAAATCTCCGGAAATGAAAACACATTTGAATCTTACTACAATTACATAATTTTCAAGAGTGCTGCTTCTGCCTATACTGTCTTAACCCTGAGGGTGGGGACCCTTCTTTCTAAAACACCAATAAAGACCCTTGAGTGCAGCTGCTGGACAAAAATCAAGAAGGGTATTTTATACAGTCTTATTTTGTTTCATTTAAAGGTGAACATTTACTAACAAAAGTGCTAGGCTATCGTTCAGTGGTCTGTGTTCCTAAGATATGAAAACCATGGTTGAAAGAAGGAGTGAACTTCCTTTGTCATGGAGGCAATGTGTCCTCATCTAATTACATGTCAAGGAATAAATATTTCCCTGCTACCTTCAATAAGTTTAATTTTTATTAAATTAATTTATTCTTGACACTCCATATTCCACTCCCTGCCCCACCCTGATCCACCCTCTGACTGCTCCTTATCCCACACCTCCTACCCACCCCACTGTCTCCACGTGGATGCCCTCACACCCCACTTCACCTGACCTCTAAACTCCTTGGGGCCTCCAGTCTCTTGAGGGTTAGGTACATCATCTCGAATGAACACAGACCCAGAAGTCCTCTACTGTATGTGTGTTGGGGGCCTCATATCATCTGGTGTATGCTGTCTGTTTGGTGGTCCAAGTTTGAGAGATCTCAGGGGTCCAGATTAATTGAGACTGCTGGTCCTCCTACAGGATCGCCCTTCTCTTTAGCTTCGTTCAGCCTTCCCTAATTCAACAAGTGTCAGAGGCCTCTGTCCATTGGTTGGGTGTAAATATTTGCATCTGACTCTTAAATTTGCATGTTGGGTCTTTCAAAGGGCAGTCGTAATAGGTCCCTTTTGTGAGCACTTCATAGCTTCAATAATAGTGTCAGGCCTTGGGACCTCCCCTTGAGCTGGATCACACTTTGGGCCTGTCACTGGACCTTCTTTTCCTCAGGCTTCTCTCCATTTTCATCCCTTTAATTCTTTCAGACAGAAACAAGTATGGGTCAGAGATGTGACTGTAGGATGGCAAACCTATCCCTCAGTTGATGCCATAACTTCCTACTGGAGGTGGGCTATACAAGTTCCCTCTCCCTACTGTTGGGCAATTCATCTAAGGTCCCTCCCTTTGATTCTTGAGAGTCTCTCACCTCCTAGGACTCTGGTGCATTCTGGAGGACCCCCTCCCCCCAACCTTCTATTTCCTGAGGTTTCCTGTTTCCATTCTTTCTGCTGGCCCTCAGGGCTTCAGTCCTTTTGCCTCACCCAATATCAGATCAGGTTCCCATCTCAGTCCCTCTCCTGTCCATTTTTGCCTCCCAGGTCCCTGGCTCCCTCCCCACTTGTGGTTGCTCTCTCCTCTGTCCCTAGTGGGACTGAGGCATCCTCACGTGGGCACTTCTGCTTGTTGACCTTTTTGAGTCCTATGGACTGTATCTTGGGTATTCTGTACTTTCTTTTTTGCTAATATCCACTTATTAGTGAGTACATAAAAACAAAATGCATATGGACATCCTACAATGGGAGGAGAGCTGATGGTTCTGTAGAATGATGGAGGGCTAAGAGAAGGAAGTAAGGTGACAAAGGTCCAGGTCACACAAACTTTCCACTCAATCAATATCTCAGAATTCTTATTTTGGAAACATGAAGAATGAAGTTTATGGAGCATGTGGATGGTGAACTTTGAGAATATAATCTGTTTTATAGTCATGGGCAGTAACTTATGAGAAATGAAGCAAGTAGTTTCAGCATACCAGGAACAGGGTCCAGAGATGACTAGTTCAGGGACATTTTATAGACCAGGGGAAAAGCTAGGAAAGGGTTTTGAAGTGAGCTAATCACTTTATTCTGTCCACACCAAAATATGTTTGTCTTCCTAACACAGTTCATGCATTGAGGTGCACAAGTTCTGCTGTCCAAATACCTCCATAATTTCTGGCCAAAGAATCAGACATCCTTGTGTTTTCCGGCCTTTTCTTTGTCTGCCTGACTGGTCCCTATCTCCTATTCTCATCAGTATTCTCTAAGTTATGAACATTGCTTATATGCAAAATATGACTCTGTTGCCAACTCCTTTTATCATAATTATAATATAATAATGTCCATACTTGAAATTTGAGTCTAGGTGGACTGGTGGTTATCTTTTTGAAGCTAATATTAAATAAAAGCATGGGTGAGTTTACTTGGTATCATGGCTAAATAAAAAACATCAGAGACAATGTTCAAAGTTTAAAAGAGTAAATGTTGAACTTTCAACATGGGATTTCAAATTATGTATCTAAGCAAAGGTTATGCTTTCTTGCTCTTATAAATGCCAATCAAATTCAATATTTGGACAGGATGGGCAACCTCATATACTTCACTTTTTAGTTATTATTCTTACAGTACCCAAAAACACACAAGTTCATAATCAAAGAAATAAAGCATTAAATACCCCGTGGTGTATAAATATGAAAAGCAATGGTTTCATTTTCAATGACCTCATATAAACAAAAGCAATGATTTTTATTGTGTGATTTGTTATGTGATGTTTATTTAAGTCAGAGAGTTATGAGATGTGTTTCTTTGTAACATAATAGTATCTGATTAGAGAAAATTACTTGGTTGATTTTCCCAGTGAAAGGACAAAGGAAGCTGATTATCCTCTCCTTAGATTAGTAAATTAAAACAGTTAAATGCTATAGAGACTGAGGTAATGTCTTGAGTGAATTAATGGCTAAGAAAATCAATACACTATAACTTTCCAAGTGGTGGCAAGATGTAATTTAAAGCTACAGAAGAACCAAGTTGCTTTGCATAGAATTTTTCTCAGAACAAGAATGCTCCTGAAATATTCATTTCACATTTTCCCATCTCATTATTTAATACTTGTAAACCAATATAACGGTACTTCATCTAATTGCGGTAGATTTTTTTCATACAGTATTGTCACAGAAATGAGCTCTCTGGAATGTTGCCTAGAAAGTTTGTGGTAACAAACAAAGCAATGAAAATGTCTTTGCAGTAAGTTCACAAGTGGATGTATATTAATTTTTAGTGGGAAATGCAAAGAAATACCTTTGTAGGTGGACAAAATGATTATATCTGATGAATAATATTACAGTAACATTTATATAGTTAGATCTATCATAAAAATCCAGGGAAATAAGTTTTGACCTATAGTGAGCCCGTAAGGAGTAAATCTATGAGAATGTTTTATAAGCTAATTATTATTTTATAAAGTAAATAGAGTAGACGCTGAGAAGTTTCCATTTTACACACCCTCTTAATGATTTGAAATTTATTTGCTTCATAATAAATATGCTTTCATTCTTACCTAAGATTTCACATGAGCTTAATGACGTGTGTCTTCAAATGCTGTACACTAATTCAGTGATGCTCCCTTTAAAAACCTGAGGTTTTCTTTCGATTTCAGCAGCAATGATTGCATCACGAAGAGAAAGGATAGCACAGAACAAAGAAAATGCTGCTGTTTGTCTAAAACAGTTCATCTTCTTTGTTTATATGCACTTACCACCAACATCTCAAATAGTCTAGGACATGACATTTATCTTTTCAGCCTATGAAGGTATTCATTCTTAAAATATAATAGAATCCTATATTTTTGTGTTATTCATTCATATCTGAATAGATTACAATCCCTAGGGTAGTTGATAAAATAGGTAAACTGGTTATGGAAATCAAGAAAACATATAGAATAGGTCTGAAACTCTATCTGATAACATTCTTAACTTTGGGGTTGGTGGAAGCTAGTGACCTGTTAAATTAATGCATCCTAAAAGGTCACAATTATCAGACAGAAAGAGGAACAAAAAAAAAACTATTAAAAGGTGGGACAAAGATATTCCAAGGTAATTTGTAATTGTGCTTCAAATATGCAATGTAGTATCC
>LR750576.1:0-115431 GCA_902729485.2 Mus minutoides
AAAGATGGCGCGGCGCGCGTGCGGGTGCTCTGGCTGGGAGAGGCCCAGCCTCCAGTGGGGCGGAGTTCTCGGATCCTGCCCGTGGGGGGAACTGCTGACCCGCTGCTCCCAAAACCACCTCTGCACTCACGCGTAACCCCAATGCGATCTTAAAGTCCTGGGGTGTCCCTAGCTGTGTCCGCTGGGCTCAGAGGAAGGATGGCACGGCGCGGGTGCTCTGGCTGGGAGAGGCCCAGCCTCCGGTGGGGCGAAGTTCTCAGTTCCTGCCCCTGGGGGGGAACTGCTGACCCGCTGCTCCCAAAACCACCTCTGCACTCACGCGTACCCCAATGCGATCTTAAAGTCCTGGGGTCGTGGTTTTATTTCTTGATCTTCAGTTCTATTCCATTAATCTGGCTATCGCTGGACCAATACCATGCATTAATGACCACTGTTCCTCTGTAGTACATATTGGGGTCCAGATGGTGTTCCCTCTTATGTACCTTTAATGATGAGCTATCCTTGGTTTTTCATTTTTCTACTTGAACTTGAGAACTTTGCTTCCCATGCATTTGAAGATTTAAGTGATTGGTATGGCATCAAGTCTGTATCTTGCTTCTGGTAAGATGGTAATTTTTACTAAGTTAATCCTACACATCCATAAGTATTCAAGATATTTCTATCTTCTGAGGTCTTCTCTGATGATTGTCCTCAGAGACTTGAAGTTTTTGTCATACGGATCTTTCATTTGGTTTAAGTTACACCAAAATACTTTCTATTATTAGTGACTATTGTGAAGGGTTTTTTTTTTTCACTAATTTCTTTCTCAGCCCATTTATCATTTTCATAACTTTTCCCAAATGTCTTCTCCAGGCTTGATCCTGTTTTTTGTTTGTTTGTTTGTTTGTTTGTTTGACAGGAACAATTCTGGGTCAGAGTTTTGACTGTGGGATGGCAAACCCATGCCTTCAATTGATGTCTTGTCCTTTTACTGGAGGTGAATTGTACTCTTCATATTATTGTGTGTAGTCAAAGGTACGTTCCTTTAAGTCTTAAAATTCTCTCACATACTAGGTCTATGGTACATTCTAGTGGTCCCCATCCCAAAACTTCCTATCTCCAGAAGTTGTGAATTTTCATTCATTCTTGTGGCCGTTGGGGCTTCACTTCTGCCCTCCTAAGCCTAATAACTTATCATGTTTGATATGTTAATTAGTATCATATAATATTAATCTATAAATATTTTGAACAAATAGACCAGACAGCAGACCAGGCCAAGGTAGTTCCATGCTGGAGATGTTTATTGTGCAGGAATAGGGGGGAGGGGGTGACAAAGCTGGTAGAAGGGCAGAGATGAAGGGAAAAGAGAAAGGGGGAGAGAAGAAAGAGAAGAGAGAGTGAGGAAGAAGAGGGAGGAAGATAGCTGAGGAGGAGTGATCCCCTAGTTTATATGGAAAATGATGTCACACCATTGAGGTTGGGAACTGAGCAAAGTAAATTATGGGTTTGAGGGTCCTTGTCCTGGCAACACCGGTCAAGGGTCACATAGTTAGGCAGGGGCTTGGTGCATCCTGGTACTGACAATAATCCCCCTTTCTCATGAACCTACTAATCCCCTCTCCCACAGAGTTCCTTTCCTACATTGGCCCTCTGATTCCCTTCCCTTTGCAAGTAGGATCAAAGCATCCTAACTTGGGTCCTTTAGCTTTTTAACCTTCTTGAGTTCTGTGGATTTTATCCTGAGTATTCTGCACTTTTGTGGCTAATATCCACTTAGTATATACCATCCATGTGCTTTTAGTTCTGAAATACCTCACTCAGGATGGTATTATCTAGTCCCATCCTTTTGCCTGCCAAACTCAGGATGTATGGGTCTTAATAGCTAAATGGTATTTCATTGTGTAAATGAACCACATTTTTTGTATCCATTCTTCAGGTGTGGTACATTTGGCTTGTTTCCAATATCTGGCTATCACAAATAAGGCAGCTAGGAATATAGTGGAGCATATATGCTCTTGTGGCCTGGTGTGGTATTTTTTTATATGCCCAGGAATGGTATAGTTAGGTCTTCAAGTACATCTATTTCCATTTTTCTGAGAAACATACAGATTTCTTTCCAGAGTGATTTTACCAGTTTGCAATCCCACCAGGAATGAGTGTTCCACTTTTTTGACATTCTTGCCTTGTTATAGTTAACTTTCTTAGACTGGGCAATATCCTAATTTTCTTTGGGCACCCAAAAGAAAGCTATATCCCACCCTTACTCCCACATGCACAGCTTGTAGAATGAGGCAATTTCAAGAGAACAATGCCTCATTTCCAAAAACAGGTTGGGTCATTTTTGGTCTTTTGGTCAATAAATTGTTAATGGTCTTTGTCAGGAAAGAAACAAGGTAAAGTAGGTTATATTCAGAGAATTATTTCTCTCCTTTTCTTTCCTCTTTACTTATTTTTCTCTGATCTATGCATAAGGTAGTTGGGGATCAAAGAAAAAGGCAAGGATATAACAATGTTATGTTAAATCATACATTATTCAATCTACATTTAGGCCAAAGAGTACCAATAAGGAAAATTATTTATTTGCTATATAATTTGTATATTTTTACAAATGTAAGGTTATATTATGTTACAATCTATTATGTATTTATGTTTCAACTCTTTTAAGTTATTGTACTTATGTAATTCTTTAAAAACATATGTTAAACTCTAGTCCTTTTGAATGCTTCTTTACAAACAGTTTAGGATAAATAAGATATGCCAGTAAGTAATCAATGAATCAAACTTAATCGTCATGTTAAATACTAGTTTATTTAATTTCAAAAATAAGCTTCATTTAGCTTCTTAGATGTAGATATTATCTAGCTAGAGATAGGCAAATCAGATACACTATAAATAGATTTTCTTCATAAACCTTAATGATCTACAGACAAAAGTATATAAAGATATATTTTAAATAAAGTTTTTTTTTCTGACAAAGACATGTTTACTCCTAGTAGCTTCTATTTCATTCTACTTCAAAAAGGATGATTTGCAATGCAGAACCAACTTTTGAAATTTGCAAATTTCTCTTTCCAAGTCTATGTAGACTTGTGTTGGGATTTTGATGGGGATTGCATTGAATCTCTAAATTGTTTTGTTAAGATGGCTATTTTTACTATATGGAGCCTATTGTTATGTAGTTGCCTGCGGCCCCACTAACTATATTCCTGAATGGGAGGCAGAAGCTCTATGGGAGAAAATGGTTAGAAAAATAATAGAGGCTAAGACATATTTCTGTTCAAGGCTCCAAAGTTTACTAAGAGTCTGTGCTTATAAAGAGGGGAGGCCCATCCCCTGCCAATCCATTCTTGATGCTTTTCCCAGCCTGTAGGCTATCTGCCAGATGCTGTCTCTAGAATATCTGAAGGGCCTCTCAGCAGGTAGCAGTGTCTTGGAGAAGAGCAGGGGTAGGTGACATAACAATAGAGCCATCAAAGTCAGAAGGCTCCACCCCAGATGGTTTCATTCTCAGTGGCAGCAAGGTCAAAGTCAGCCTACTCAAGGCTGTGAGAGGCTACATTGATCCATGAGCATGCGAATTTTTATGTATTCTGAGGTCTTATTTGATTTCTTTCTTCTGAGACTTGAAGTGCTTGTAATACAGATGTTTCACTTGCTTGGTTAAAGTTACACCATAATATTTTCTATTATATGTGACTGATCTGAAGGTTGTTGTTTCCATCATTTCTTTTATAACCCATTTTTCACATGTATAAAGGAAGATTACTATGTTGTTCCAGTTAATTTTATATCCATGTACTTTGCTGAACTTGTTTATCAGCTGTATATATTTTCAGGTAGGACTTTTGAGGTTGCATATATACTATTGTGTCATCTGCAAGTTGTGATACCATGAGAAATTTGAAGCAATTCCAATTAAATCAAGGACATATCATGGCTTTCTATGCACTCCTTATCTATTCAGTATAGTACCTAAATTCTAACTAAAGCTATTAGACCACCAAAAAAATCTACTGGGTATCAATTGAAAGTAGGAAGTAAAGATAATCACTATTTGCAGATGATAGCTTTCTTGAAATTACATTATCTGAATTGGGTAAAAGAAATCCTGTTTGACCCTAAGGAAAAATATGGTTAATCTGAAAAAAATTCAGAAAGAAAGAAAGAAAGAAAGAAAGAAAGAAAGAAAGAAAGAACTTTAGCATTAGCATCTGTTGCCTCGACTTTGATTTTTTGTTTGTTTGTTTGTTTGTTGCTTGTTTATTTGTTTTATCTAGTCTATGTGTGTTCGCCAGATAGTCATGATATTTGTTTACAACCCTTTAGGTGGATCAACAATATGAACTAGCCAGTACCCCAGAGCACATGCCTCTAGATGCATATGTAGTAGAAGATGGCCAAGTCGGCCATCATTGGGAAGAGAGGCCCCTTGGTCTTACAAACATTATATGCCCTAGTAGAGGGGAATGCCAGGACCAAAAAGTGGGAGTGAATTGGTAGGGGAGCAGGATGGGGGGTGGGGGGAGGGTATAGGGAACTTTTGGGATAGCTTTTGAAATGTAAATAAAGGAAATATCTAATAAAAAAAGAAAAGTAATTGAACTTTCCATTTGTATCAATAAACCTTTCTCATTTTCAGCAAAAAAAAGGAAGAAAAGAAAAAAAAAGAATTGTTGTTCTCTTAACAATATGAAAAGGTGCAATTCCTTCTTTTTTATTGGCTATTTTCTTTATTTACATTTCAAATGTAATCTCCTTTCCATTTGTCCCATCCAGAAAATCCCTATCCCAACCACCCACTCCTCCTTTTTGGTTCTGGCATTCCACTCCACTGAGGTATCAAACTCCCTTAGGCTCAAGGGCCACTCCTTCCACTGATGTCCAACAGTGATACCCTCTGCCACATATGTAGCTAGAGCCTGGGTTCCTCCACATCTACACTTTCCTTGGTGGTCCAGTCCCTGTGAGCTCCAGAGGGGCTGGCCAGTTGACACTGTTACTGCTCCCATGGGGCAGCAAACTCCCTCATCTTCCTCAGTTTCTTCTCCAACTCTTCTATCTGGGACACCACACTCAGTCCAATTGTTGGCTGCAAGCATCTGCCTCTGTATTTGTCGGGCTCTCACAAAGCCTATAAGGAGACTGCCATATTAGGCTCTGGTCAGCAAGCACTTCCAGGCATCTGCAATAGTATCCAGGTATGGCGACTGTATATAGGGTATAATTTCTTCTTTTCTAAACTATATTCATTTGATTTTCTGGTATTTGGTACTCATTTCACCCAAATGATTACTATAAGTTCTTTGCCAATCTTCACTGATTATGGATTATGAGCACATATAAGAGGTATGACAATTTCAACTGGATCTGTCCCTGAAAATTGACCTAATCTTATACTACCTATTATAAGTAACTTAGAAATCTTTACTATAGATGTCTTCAATTTTTGCTTTATGAGCTAAGAAAAGCCATTTGATGATACCATTTTCTCTTTGCACAATGATCGCAGTAGGAGAATGAATTGAGGTATAATGACTAAAATGTAATCAAGTTGAGGATCAATTTAATCCATGTATGCATTGTGCAGTTCTCATTCTACAAGAATCAATTCCTTTTCTGCTTCAGCTGAGAGACATCTTGGACTCTTTAAGTTTGAATATCCTGGTAATGTGTAAAACAAATTACTTAACTCATATGCACTTAATCCAATTGTAGGCCTCAATCCATTAATATCTCCCTTAATTTATGAAAATCATTAACTTCCACAGGAGCAGTTACCATATCACACTTAATTTCTTCATTGTTCTTTGAAATGCCAAAATATTAACTGTCATACTTATTGTTATAAGAAATACTTACACCATAAATTCATGCGTATGTCACCACCAAAAGGTTTCATATTCCCTGCTTTCCTTTTTGGTCCCACAGAGTTAATCTACTGGTCACATTGTCTTATTCCTGGCAATTTATCAATTCATATAAACTGTGTGTGAACCTTCAGAAGTGGCCAATCTAGATTCAAGACTTTTGGGAAAGTATATTAATTAATATTAGTTTGTGTATCTGCCAAACATTCATTGTCAATACCATCCATTTGCATCATCCCTTTGGGTTTCTGATCATTAACCATTATGTGCCAGAAAACATATTTTCCACTACTCCCAATAGTTCCTGTTCTTTCTACTGGTGCATCCTTGCCCCTTATATAAGGAAACAATAACAGTTGTGCAATTCTCTTACATTAATCAATTTACACCTGCTTTCTCACATATGTCATAATTCTCAATAAATTTCTGAGACGGTAACTTACTTATTTAAAAGATTATTCCCATTTTTCCCAAATTAAAGGGCCATACATGCTATTGGTTAACTTATAACTTTCAACTTTTAGGGAAAGAATAATAAGCATGTCTGTCACCATATCTATAGCTACACTCCTTTTGACACCATGTATAGGATTAAAAATTCTCAATCTCTCTCTTTGATTAGCAATAGTTTGAACAATGCTTGCCCTTTCCATAGTTCCTAAAATAATCTGGAAAAGTTTGTGGTCCATAAGATCCAGAACCTGCCACTTCTCTTCTATGAACACCATATTCTCTAAATAGAATGGCCCTGCTATATTTACCTCTGAATCTTCTAGCCTTGTAATCTCATTGGAAATGGCCAAATTCACAATAAAATATTGGGCATTGTGATTTCTATGACTTCTAGCTATGGTTTCCCTAGGATCTTACCATCATACTTCTGAAACCAATACCAATCGTTTCTCTTCTTCAGTTAACTATTGGGGCTACTCATGCTTTTAATGGTCTAAGTGCACTCTTACATTCGATATTGGCTTTTTCAGATGCCAGTATTTCTATTTATGATTGTCTGGTTTCATTCTCTGAAGTGGTTCTACTTACAACTGAGTCAAAACGCTATAAGTAACCATTTAATGATTCTGTACATTCCTTTATTCTTTCATGAATGAGGCAGATCTTTTTCCCTTGTTCCTTAATCATATCCCACGATTAAATCCATAATAGGACATTTTGTAATTATGTCATCATAAGATTAGATTTCTTCTTGTCAGTCAGCATGACACCCTTCATCTAGCAGTTGTTCTTTAGTAACATTTTTCCCTCTAGGTATATTCTATTGTTCTATTTTTGTGGTTTTTTTATGGCTTTATCACAACAACCACTATACTTGTTTTTTCCCTTCTAGAAGAGCTAACACCAATCCTTTCCAATCTTAGGGACAACTCTATTAGTCCTAGCTAAAGTATATAATATTTCTTTATCAAATCGAGAGAACATGGCATATAATACTATTGCCTCTAAAATGGTTTAGATCTACCATTTCTATTGGATACCAGGTTAGCTCATTCTAAGCAGGAACAACATCATTATCAGGCATATGCTGCACAAATCCCAGGAGGACCTTGGGTACTTGAGAAGCCCCAAACAAATCCCCTGGTTTTGCACTTAGCTGAATACTATATAATTTAATCTGTATAATTCCTTGCGATTCTCAGCCTCTAGTTTCACTATGCTGCTCTGGAAACCTGGCAGTCAAAGTGTGTGGATCAGGCAGGTCAAGTCAGCAGTTTCTCTTCCATCCTATTTTTCTTCCATTTTTCATCATTCAGTGCATTTCTGGTGTCAGACACCAGGTCTAGACCCTGTTGTTTTCTTTTATACTTCTGAAGGAATGCTACCTCTCTTTGCAAACTCTCTATATTCTTATCCAACTCTATAATCTTCACTAACATGAGAAATTGTCAACTATCCCCAAATAATTTTTAAAAGGGTATACATGAACACCAGGAATCAAAATTAAAATCCCAGACAGTAAACAATGTAGTTGACAATCCAGGAACCTAGTTTGTATTTCGCCAACCTCCCAAACACTTCTCATCTTTCATAATCCAAAATTCCCTCTACAAGATTTGAACCAGAATTAGCCGATGGATTTTGTGAAGTTGGTAGAAACATTTGGTCTTAAATTTTTAAAATCTACATTTAATAATGGATCATAATTGCCTTGACAATCCTTAAAGCCCATCATCTAAGAGAAGGGGAGAAAAGATGGTAAATAGGACAAAAGGATGTGAACCTGTTAAGAAGCAGTTTGTTGGTACAATTTTAATCTCTGTTTGTCAGGACACCATCAGTCCATTTTTGTAGTATCAGGATACCAAACATGAACCTGCAGTGGTGTTATGAGCTAGCAGAATCCATATCCCCTCTACGGTATCTACAAAAGTCGCATGTAATGAGCTGGACCACCTGGGACACTAGAAGAAGTTTTCTGCTGAGTTTCTTTCAATAAAGTGAGGATCAGTGAAGATTAAAGAATGGGACCAAGAGATCATTGCAAAGGTAGTTACTCATGATCACTGTTTGTTGAGTCCCATATATTATTTCTCCAAATGTCACTTATATATCTTAGGTCTTGTCTCCAAAAAGCACCATGTGATTCTGTCTTAATGAAACATAATGCAAATATTTCTTATCAAAAAAAAAAGTCTGCATGACCTGATGTATTTATAAGTTTCCAATTGAACAGACTTATAGCCTTAAGTGTCCAATGTGAAAGTCACAAACAAGTTCTTCTGGGGACAGAAGAGTTTTCTAGCTCTGTCCCTTTAGATAAACATACTGAAGAATAGGGTGCTTTAGATGGATTCCTAGTAATTACACATGACCCACAGTTGGGACTCCTGAGTTGCTTTATCTAGCAGTGATGTTTTTTCCCCAAGCATTTCTGGCTCTGGAGAAGGATCAGAATACATGGTAGACTTGGTAGAGTTGCTTCTGTGGGCTGGATGGTCACCCACCTCTCATAAGTTACAGTTACATGTCTGACCTGTCTATGTCTTAGGGGAGGTGTGCTACTGCCCTTGGTTGGTCATAAGCTGGAAAAACTCAGTGATATCACAGTGAAGACTTGTCATTTTAAGGCAAATCAAAACATCTCTGAGATTTCATCTCAAACCAGTTAGAAAGGCTAAGATCAATAACTCATGTGACAGCAGATGTTGATAAGCATGTGGAGAATGAAGAAAACTCCTCCATTGCTGGTGGAATTACAAGCTGGTCCAACCACTCTGGAAATCAGTCTGGTGGTTCCTTAGAAAATTGTACATAATCCAACAATAACAGTCCTGGGCATATACACAGAGATGATCCAAAATATAATAAGGACAGATGCTCCACTCTGTTCATAGCAGCCTTATTTATAATAGCCAGAAGATGGAAAGAACATAGATGTGCCTCAACAAAGGAATGGATGCAAAAAATGTGGTACATTTACACAATGGTGTACTACTCAGCTATTAAAAACAATGACTTTATAAAATTCTTAAGCAAAAGGATGGATCTAGAGGATATCATCCTGAGTGAATTAACCTAATCACAAAAGAACACATGTGATAAGCATTCATTGATAAGTGAATATTAGTGCAGCATGGCTCCAGCTGCATATGTAGCAGAGGATAGCCTAGTTGGACATCAATTTGAGGAGAGGCCCTTCATTCGGTGAAGGCTCTATGCCTCAGTGTTGAGGAATGCCAGGCCCAGGAAGTGGGTATGGGTGAGTGCTGCAGACACTCTGGATCCCTTGTCTGTGTGGGTCAAATTCTCTGGAGTCAAGTGGGCAAGGATTCGGCAAGTGACAAACAGACACTACATGAAGGAGTGTGGATCTGAATGTAATTTGTCAAATGGAGCATCAGACTTTTTATACAGAAGAAAATGGGGAAGTTAGGTGATATACCAGCAAGATACAAAGAGGTTACTAGAGGTTACTGGATTCTTACAGAAGACAGAGGAATGCAGTCACAAAAAGGACTGGCAGGAACTGGGTAATAAAACAACTGAGATAAAGTCAGCTCTATCTAAGGTCAGCTATAATTTTAGAAACCAGGTATGAGGTCTTAACACTCCCAGGGCAAGGGCATTCACACCCAAGTCATGATTCTAATTAAGGAGTTCCCGTATAGCTAACCTTCTCATGAATAATGCAACACCACAGCCCAATCTACTTCCTAAACCATTGTAAATTCCTGTATATGGGAGTGACTCAGCTAGCTATAGTTCTAAGTATCTTAGTCTGGTTCCTTCTCAGGTCACAAACATCCTTATTCCTAGATAGTGTTGAATTCCTGTGTAGGGCAGTGACTCAGCTGTTCATGCCTAGAATCTAACTTAGCTATATGTCAAAATATGAATCCTTAGGAGCACTTATAATGAAGCAATATTAAGGGAAAGTACACAGATCTATTTACCAACTACAGCAAGGACATTGGAGCATTCTTTATACAGGATGCCACGATTCCAGGAGACTAAGTTTCCATGAACTTTTGGCCTTGTGACCTCACCCAGACTTTCCAGCTTGTCAGGTGGGTCACTACTGGAGTGGATGTAGCAGGTGAGTTTGTGAGCTAGGGGTAGGGAGGGGGCATGGGAGGGTGTTTTTCAGAGTCAAAACCAGGAAGGGGGATAATATTTGAAATGCAGATAAAGACAAGTCAGCTCTGGGACTGCAAAGGGTGACTGAGCAGACCACAGAAGCAATATAACTTCTGGGACAGGCCCAGTTTGGGGCACTAGACATCTGGGCCCCCTTTCCACCTGATAAGAGGTGTCCACCTGGGAGGGATTTGCCTGCCAGAGCTCAGAGGGAGCCAACTTGGGTCCCAGGTGGCTCAGAGACCAGTCTGTGAAGGTCAGTTTGTGGACTGAAAAGGGTGAGTGAGCAGGCTGCTAAGCAACACTGATTCTGGGACAGGGAGAAGAAGCACAGCTTTTGGGACAGACCCAGTTTCTGACTCTAGACATCTGGGCACCTTCCCCGCCTGAGGAGAGCTGTCTGCCTGGGAGGGCTTTGTCTGCCAGAACTCATGAGGGAGCCAATTTAGGTCCCAGGTCACTAAGAGACCAGTCTACACAGGTCAGCTCCCAGACTGCAAAGGTGAGTGAGCAGACTGCTAAGCAACACAGCTTCTGGGATAGACCCAGCTTCTGGCTATAGACATCTGGGCACCCTCATTGCCTGAGGAGAGGTGTCCACCCAGGAGGGCTTTGCCTGCCAGAGCTCATGAGGGAGCCAACTTGGGTCCCAGGTTGCTCAGAGACCAGTCTGCGCAGGTGAGAGTGCAGACTGCAGAAGCAACACAACTTCTGGGACAGGCAGAAGCAACACAGCTTCTGGAACAGAACCAGTTTCAGGCTTCAGACATCTGGGTACCTTCCCTGCCTGAGGAGAGGTATCTGCCTGGGAGGGCTTTGCCTGCTGGAGCTTAGGAGGGAACCAACTTGGGTCCTGGGTCCCTCAGAAACAAGTCTGTGCAGGTGAGTGTGCAGATCTCTGAGGCAACACATCTTCTGGGACAGGCCCTATATCAGACCTTCATCTTTAGCCAAGAGGCAGGTCTGAATATCAGAACTCAGTGCACCTTCCCTGCAATAGGAGAGCTTGCCTGCAGAGACTACTCTGACCAGTGAGATTCAGGAGAGAGCTAGACACCTGGGACTGCTGACAAAGGCTAACAGAATCACAGGAGGAACAAGCTCCAACCAAAGACAACTATAAAAACCAACTCCAGAGATTACCAGATGATGAAAGGCTAATGTAAATATCTTAATTACAGAAACCAAGAACATTCACCATCATCAGTACCCAGCACTCCCCTCCTCAGCCAGTCCTGGATACCCCAACATACCCGAAAAGCAAGACTCAGATTTAAAATCATATCTCATGGTGCTGGTAGAGGACATTAAGAAGGACATTAATAACTCACTTGAAGAAATACAGGAGAACACTGCTAAAGAGATAGAAGTTCTTAAATAGGAAACAGAAAAATCTCTTAAAGAACTAGAGGAAAAGACAATCACACAGGTAATGGAATGAACACAACCATCCAGGACCTAAAAATGGAAGTATAAACAATAAATAAAACCCAAAGTGAAACAACTTTGGAGATAGAAACCCTAGGAAAGAAATCTGGAACCATAGATGTGAGCATCAGCAACAGAATACAAGAGATGGAAGAGAGAATCTCAGGTGCAGAAGATTTCATAAAGAACATGGACACAACAATCAAAGAAAATGCAAAATGCAAAAAGATCCTGACTAAAAATATCCAGGAAATCCAGGACCCAATGAGAAGACAAAACCTCTGGATAACAGGAGTAACAAGAATGAAGATTTTCAACTTAAAGGGCCAGCAAATATCTTCAATAAAATAATAGAAGACAATTTCTCAAACCTAAAGAAAGAGATGCCCATGAACATACAAGAAGCCTACAAAGTTCCAAATAGACTGGACAAGAATAGAAATTCCTCCCAACACATAATAATCAGAACAACAAGTGAACTAAATAAAGATAGAATATTAAAAGCAGTAAGGGGAAAAGGTCAAGTAACATATAAAGGCAGGCCTATTAGACTTACACCAGATTTCTCACCGGAGACTATGAAAGCCAGAAGATCCTAGAGAGATGTTATACAGACCCTAAGAGAACAAAAATGTTAGCCCAGGCTACTAACCCAGCAAAACTCTCAATTACCATAGATGGAGAAATCAAAGTATTCCATGATAAAACCAGATTTCCATGAATCCAGCCCTGCAAAGAATAATAAAGGGAAAACACCTACACGAGGACGGAAACTACACCCTAGAAAAAGCAAAAAAAAATTAATTCTTCAACAATCCTAAACAACAAAAATAACAGGAGGCAATAATTACTTTTCTTTAGTTTATCTTAACATCAATGGAATCAATTCCCCAATAAAAAGACAGAGACTAATAGACTGGCTACACAAACAGGACCCAAGGTTTTGCTGCTTTCAGGAAACCCAACTCAGGGAAAAATACAGACACTACTTTAGAATGAATGGCTGGATAACAATTTTCCAAGCAAATGGTACCAAGAAACAAACTGGAGTAGCCATTCTACTATCAGATAAAATTGGCTTTCAATGCAAACTTATCAAAACAAAAAATACAGGAATGGTGTCTTCCTCAGGGTTTTTATTCCTACACAAACACCATGACTAAGAATTAAGTTGGGAAGGAAAGGTTTTATTTGGCTTACACTTTCACATTGTTGTTAATCATCAAAAGATGTCAGGACTGGAACTCAGGCAGGTCAGGAAGCAGGAGCTGATTCAGAAGCCATGGAGGGATGTTCTTTACTGGCTTGCTCCCCCTGGTTTGCTCAGCCTGCTCTTATGGAACCTAAGACTACTAGCCCAGTGATGGTCCCACCTACCATGGGCCTTACCCCCTGGATCACTAATTGAGAAAATGTCTTACAGTTGGATCTCATGGAGGCATTTCCTCAACTGAAGCATCGTTCTTTGTGATGACTCCAACTGTGTCAAGTTGACACAAAACTAGCCAGTACAGAGGGGCACTTCACACCAAGGTAAAATCAACCAAGATGAACTCTCAAATCTGAATATCTATGCTCCCAATACAAATGCAGCTACATTCATTAAAGAAACTATAGTAAAGCTCAAAGCACTCATTGCACCTCACACAATAATATTGGGAGACTTCAACATCCCACTCTCACCAATGGACAGATCCTGGAATCATAAACTAAACAGAGACACATGGACACTAACATAAGTCATGAAACAAATGGATTTAATAGATATCTACAGAATATTTTATCTAAAACAAAAGAATATACTTTCTTCTCAGCACCACATGGTACCTCTTCCAAAATTGAGCATATACTTGGTCACAAAACAGGCCTCCACAGGTACAAAAATATTTAAATTAACCCATGCTTCCTACCTGACCACCATGGAATAAGGCTGTTCTTCAATAACAACATAAATAACAGAAAGCCAACATTCTCATGGAAACTGAACAATACACTACACAATGATTTCTTGGTCAAGGATGTAATGAAGAAAGAAATTAAAGACTTTCTAGAGTTTAATGGAAATGAAGCCACAACAATCCCAAACTTATGGCACACAATGAAGGCAGTCCTAAGAGGAAATCTCATAGCCCTGAGTGCCTGTAAAAAGAACCTAAAGAGAGCATATACTAGCAGCCTGACAGCACACCTAGAAGTTCTACAACTAAAGGAGGCAAATTCACCCAAGAGGAGAAGACAGCAGGAAATAATCAAATTCAGAGTCGAAATCAACCAAGTAGAAACAAAAAGAAATATTCAAAGTATCAATCAAAACAGGAGCTGTTTCTATGAGAAAAATCAATGAGATAGATAAAGGCTTAGCCAGACTAACTAGAAGGCAGAGGGACAGTATCTTAATTAAGAAAATCAGAAATGAAAAAGGAGACATAACAATGGAACCAGAGGAAATCCAAAACATCATCAGATCCTACTACAAAATGCTATATTCAACAAAACTAGAAAACCTGGATGAAATGGACAACTTCCTAGAAAAATACCAGGTACCAAAGATAAACCATGATCAGATTAACAATCTAAACAGTCCCATTTCCCCTACATCCAGTGGAAAAAGGACAGCATTTTCAACAAATGGTGCTGGCACAACTGGCGGTTATCGTGTAGAAGAATGCGAATTGACCCATTCTTATCCCCTTGTACAAAGCTTAAGTCTAAGTGTATCAAAGACCTCCACATAAAACCAGAGACACTGAAATTTATAGAGGAGAAAGTGGGGAAATCCCTCGAAGATATAGGAACAGGAGAAAGATTCCTAAACAGAACAGCAATGGACTGTGCGGTCAGATCAAGAATTGACAAATGGGACCTTATGAAATTGCAAACCTTCTGTAAGGCAAAAGACACAGTCAGCAAGACAAAAAGGCCGCCAACGGATTGGGAAAGGATTTTTACCAATCCTAAATCTGATAGGGGACTAATATCCAACATCTACAAAGAGCTAAAGAAGCTAGACTCCAGAAAATGAATAGCCCATTAAAAAATGGGGTACAGAGCTAAACAAAGAATTCCCAATTGAGGAAAACGAATGGCTGAGAAGCATCTAAAAAAATGTTCAACATCCTTAATCATCAGGGAAATGCAAATCAAAACAACACTGAGATTCCACCTCACACCAGTCAGAATGGCTAAGATCAAAAATTTAGGTGACAGCAGATGCTGGCGAGGATGTGGAGAAAGAGGAACACTTCTCCATTGCTGGTGGGATTGCAAGCTTGTACAACCACTCTGGAAGTCAGTCTGGCAGTATCTCAGAAAATTGAACATAGTAATACCAGAGGATCCAGCAATACCTCTCCTGGGCATATACCCAGAAGATGTTCCAATTGGTAAAAAGGACACATGTTCCACTTTGTTCATAGCAGCCTTATTTATAATAGCCAGAAGCTGGAAAGAACCCAGATGTCCCTCAACAGAGGAATGGCTACAGAAAATATGGTACATTTACACAATGGAGTACCATTTTGCTATTTAAAAAATGAATTTATAAAACTCTTGGGCAAATGGATGAATCTGGAGGACATAATCCTTAGTGAGGTAACCCAATCACAAAAGAAGTCACTGGATATGAGCTCACTGATAAATGGATATTAGCCCAGATATTTAGAACACCCAAGATACAATCAGCAAAACACATGAAAATCAAGAAGGAAGACCAACGTGTGGATACTTCATTCCTCCTTTGAATAGGAAACAAAATACCCATGAAAGGAGTTACAGAGACAAAGTTTAGAGCTAAGATGAAAGGATGGACCATACAGAGACTAACCCACCACGGATCCATCCCATAATCAGTCACTAAACTCAGACACTATTGCATAGGACAGCAAGTGTTTACTGAAGGGACCCTGATATAGCTGACTCCCACAGAAGTGGATGTTCACAGTCATTCATCAGAGGGAGCACAGGGCCCACATTGGAGAAGCTAGAGATAGAACACCAGGAGCTGAAAGGGTCTGCAACCCTAGAAGAGGAAAAACAATATGAACTAAACAGAACCCCCAGAACTTGTGTCCCTAGCATCATATGTAACAGAAGATGGCCTGGTCAGCCATCATTGGGAGGAGAGGCCCCTTGGTTCTGCAATCTTTATATGCCCCAATACAGGGAAATGGCAGGGCCAAGAAGTGGGAGTGCGTGGGCAGGGAAGCAGGGAGGGCGGGAGGGGAATTTCAGAATAGCATTTGAAATGTAAATTAAAAAATATCTAAAAAAAAAAAAAAAAAACAAAAAAAAGAACCAGTCATCAATAGTCTCCCCACCAAATAAAGCCCAGGACCAGATGGGTTTCGTGCAGAGTTCTATCAGACCTTCAAAAAATACCTATTTCCAACTCTCTTCAAATGATTCCACAAAATAGAAACAGAAGGTACGCTACCCAATTCATTCTATGAAGCTACAATTACTCTGATACCTAAACCACACAAAGATCCAACAAAGAAAGAGAACTTTAGACCAATTTCCCTAATAAACATCAATGCAAAATTCCTCAATAAAATCCTCACAAAATGAATCCAAGAACACATCAAAACGATCATCCATCAGGACCAAATAGGCTTCATGCAAGGAATGCAGGGATGTTTTAATATAGGGAAATCAATCAAAGTAATCCATTATATAAAAAAATTCAAGAACAAAAAACACAGGATCATCTTGTTAGATGCTGAGAAAGCATTTTATAAAATACACCCTTTCATGATAAAAATATTGGAATGATCAGGAATTGAAGGCCCATACCTAAACATAGTATAAGCAATATACAGCAAACCAGTGTCCAACATCAAACTAATTGGAGAGAGACTCGAAGCAATTCCACTAAAATCAGTGACTAGACAACTTTGCCCACTTTCTCCATACATATTCAATATAGTACTTGAAGTCCTAGGCAGAGCATTTCATCAACAAATGGAGATCAAGGGGATACAAATTGGAAAGGAAGAAGTAAAAATATCACTGTTTGCAGATGATATTTTAGTATGTATAAGTGACCCCCAAAGTTCCACCAGAGAACTCCTAAACCTAATAAACAGCTTCAGTGCAATACCTGTATATAAAATTAATGTAAACAAATCAATGGCCTTTCTGTATTCAAAGGATAAAGTGGCTGAGAAAGAAATTAGGGAAACAACACCTTTGACAATAGTTACAAATAATATAAAATACCTTGGTGTGACTCTAACTAAGGAAGAGAAAGATCTGTATGATAAGAACTTCAAGTCCGTGAAGAAAGAAATTGAAGTAGATCTCAGAGGATGGAAAGATCTCCCATGCTCATGATTGGCAGGATTAATATAGTCAAAATGGCTATCCTGCCAAAACCAATCTACAGATTTGTCCTGCCCAGCAGGATTGAGTTATTTTTGTGGGTCGAGAGGGACTGAGTCCTGAAAGAGAGCAAAGGGCTACGAAGAAAGATTCGAAACTGTGCATTAGGAGGCTTTTGTCATGGTCTGAATTTACTAAGGCACAATACCCAGTAATATACACACAGCAAAAGAGCAGGAAAGAGGAACTGAGGAGGGAGAACAAAGACTTCAAAGTGAAGGACATATGGGAGGATGTAGATGGCAGGCTAGAGGCATTTTATTACAGAGTCCTGGTATCTGCTTATCGCAGAAAGCTGGTTCTTCCTTAACAGCTCTAGGTGTCAGTTCAGGGTAAAAAGACCATCTGGTTTTGAGGACCAGCCTTGTGTGAGAGAGGGGGGTGACTTAGCTCCCAAAAAATGGTCAATTGGCTCTCAGTTGGGAGCTGTTAAGGCCTGGTTTCACACATCTCCCCCTTTTTTCTTTATTAAAGGTTTTGGGGTGGCTATACAAGGAGGGTCAGTGGAGAGCCATATCTTAGGCTATATGGTGTGCACCCATGTCCAGCACCATGAAGACCACTCTCAGGAAGACCTATTATAGGTCTGTGGAAGCCGTGGGGCAAGGCTTCCTGTCTTAGGCTATATGAGAGATCACCCAAGAAGTGACCCCACAATATTCCCGTCATAGAGTAACCTTGCAGCCTAATGGTGGTCTAAATTTGCGGAGTGTGCCTGGCTCAGGGCACCACACTATTCCCATGGTAGTCAACTCCACAGCTTATGGCCCTTAGCCATTATTTAGGAGCCACTATTGGGAGCTGGAGGTCATCACCCTCCCACTCATTGACATCTCCACAGCTTATGGAACCAGGAGAGCTCAGTGTCTGTAGCCAGGGTCAAAAACTGAAGGCCAACAGTTGCTCTCTCTGCATCAGTGGAAGAGAGGTCTTTAGGTGAGTCTTGGATGTCTATGCGGTGGTAGTGGACTACAACTGGTTTACTTAAGGCAGCATCAATCTGTGACTTAACAAAACTGTTTAATATGTTAAAAGCCCAAGGGCCAAAAGACAAAAGCAGCATAACAACCATGAAATTTCCCAAAAGACTGGGAAGCAAGGTAGGGAGCCATGGAGAATCAAACCAGTTTTGATACCAAGATTCTTGCTGTTCTCTATTGTGTTTCCTTTGCTCTAAACTGATTCTGACCTTCTCTAGGCTGCCTTCAACTATGCCAGTCTTATCGGAATAAAAGCAACATTCCTCTTTGAGGGCTGCACAGAGCCCTTCCTCTTGCAGGAACGCTAAGTCAAGGCCTTATCTATTTTGTAACATCATCTCAGACAAGGAGACTAAAGATTCTTTTAGGATTTTTAAGTCTCTCCATAATTCTTGATTATTTCTATCCATGGTATGAGTAAGATGAGTATATTGCTGTTGGAAGGTGACCAGAGAGGCCATACCTGTTCCTGTACCTGTAGCTCCCAAACCAAGGATCACTGCTAAATTCACCGTGGAAATAGGTTCCCTCTTATTGCGAGGCAGGTTAGTGCCTCTCTCCAAAAACTGAGGAGATCTTCTGCATGGTGCACCATTAATTTTGGCAGAAGTTGAACTAAGACACAGTAATCTCTGTTAGCTAAAAAAGTCTGGGTAACCACTTAGGTAGTAAGTCCAGTGGAGCATGCTAAATAAGTGCCATTAGGTGCCCAAGGTATAGAGACATGGCATTTATGACAGTAGTCTGATTGCAAACCTCTACCAAGGCCTGAGGGGGGAGCATGAAAGGCCCCAAAAGACATGAACCTAGGCCTGACACTTGACTCAGTGTGAGCCCTTCATTAGTCTCAGGGTACCAGCCAAGTTTACTGGTATCATTTTTTGCAAGAACCGACCAAAACATTGCCACGCCTTCATAAAAAGGGGGTTGAGAGGAAAAACACACCCAGCATTCTTCATATTGGCAAGCATTAGCTGCATGCATAGCACCAGTGGAGACATTGACCATGGACAGAATTAATTCTTTTATGAAGGGGGTCCAGCAGGCAGGGTGAGCTGAAATATGGTAACTGAGGAAGAAGTGGGTGGACTGGATAGGTCAGATTTTTTACAGGCTGAGGGGTTTTGGCCTGTGGGTGCTTAATATGTAAAGCAGGATTGGGTCCCACTGCCACCCTTGCTCTGTTTGGAATGGCCTTACTCAATTTTATTTTAAAGGAGAGGCATAGATCTTTTCCTGGAACATAAGTGCAGAGTCCCCATTCTGCCTCTCACAAGGCATCCCAAAGAAAAGCCTTTCCTTTACTAGTAAAAGTAATTTGCAAGGTGTTACACCAGGAGTCACACTGTAAATTATAAGGGGTAGGCCCTGATTAGGGCTTCCTCTTGGGCAGGTGAAGTCTTTTGACCTGTATGAGGTCCCAAGAAGAGGAAGGCTTCCAATAAGTATCTCCAGTGGTCTCACAGCTCCAAGAGGTGCAAAAATATTGGGATCTGTAACCGCATTTTTTGTCCTAAGGACCAGTCCTGGTGATCACCAGGGAGGCATAGATTGGGACAAGAGTCAAGAAGGATCTAGCCCACTTATTATAAGACACAGGGACTGTGCTGTATCTACTATGCATCCTGACAGGTCTAGCCTGTGGCATGTAGTGGCTGGGGGTACCCCAGGCTTCCCCAGCTCCCAGAGCCAATTGGCACAGGTCAACCTTTAAGGGCATCCATGGGACAGAACTGCCAATTGTAGAAATGGCATTAACTAGATCACCAGCTTCATTAATAACCAGCCAGGTGTAATTATAAAGGCAGTAAGGAGTTTTTCTTTGTTTATTTCTTACTTGTGATGTACCCCCTGGAGGTTAGGTGAATGTCCAAATCTAGAGAATCAAGGACGAAGGCCCAATATATGTTCCCTATCATTATTGTCAGGACCCTCTATAAACTTACAATCAGCATTGTTCTTTGTCCCAGCATCAGCATGTCTCATTAACCACTATGGCAGATAGCATGCTCCTTAGTTATCCTGTAAAAAATACACAAACCTGCCTCTTCCCTACACTCAGACAGTTCCTTAGCATTGAACTTTTAAAATTTTGTGGTGTATGCAGATATGATTCCCCCTTTTTTGTATTCAAAAGCCAATTTTTCAGAATGCAGTGTACAGGTTTAACAATTCCTTGTCCCAGGGATTATAAAGAATTCCTGTTTTATGTAGAATTCTAAATTTCTTACAAAATTGTATAAAGTTGTTCCTAGTATAAGCAGGGTCATCATCTGTTTTGATTATTTTAGGCAACCCCATAGCAGTAAAAGCCTGTAAACAGTAACAACTACATTTCTAGAAGCTTTTCCTGTATGCAGAGAAGGAAAAAAAATGAGACCTAAACAAGTGTCAATGTAAACATGTATATATACAGCACACAATTTAATTATCTGTGCTGAAGCAGGAGAAATTTTAAAAGAATATACATGTTACCTAATCACATATATTTCTCTCCCATAGAGGGGCTGTTTATAAATACAGTAGTTTTATTCTTTATGGGATGCATGCATAAATTTATAGGAAATTTAAAATGATGCATAGAAGCAATTTTAATAACTTATCTTTTGTATAATGATTGTAAACACTATTTAAAATGATGGTATGAAATAGGGCAAATATCAATATTCTGTAATAACCAATTTAATTGCTGTTTGGAACAAGGAATATACACTTTGTCAAGTTTTTAAGACACAATTTTTGTTATAGTTTTTTCTAAAATATATGAATATATCTTACAAGTCTTTTATTTTATTTTATTTTATTATATGTAAGTACACTGTAGCTGTCCTCAGACACTCCAGAAGAGGGAGCCAGATCTCGTTACAGGTGGTTGTGAGCCACCATGTGGTTGCTGGGATTTGAACTTATCACCTTTGGAAGAGCAGTCGGGTGCTCTTACCCGCTCAGCCATCTCACCAGCCCCCTATTTTACAATTCTTAATTAACACCAAGGCAGCCTCAATAGGATAGTCAGACTTTACTTTTAGGTGAAGAAAGATGATTTTACATTAATGTTCTCTTTTACCAAAGGATAGCTGTGGGCATATTTATTATCCATAACTGGAATAAGTAGCTAGTATTCAATTAACATTTATTATAATTGATAACAATTATAAAAGCTCCCTTTATTTTCTGCAAAGCCTTTTGTTCTTTACCAATTAATTTGCGTCTCTCTAGATGACATCTAACAAAGGTTTAAGTTACTTTAAGAGTTAGCCAATTAACATTTCCTGGAAGCTTTTGAAAGTAAAATTCTGAAGCAAATCAATTTTTCTTTCTTAGATTTTTTTGTACCATAGTTTTCCAGTATAACTTAAACCCTAAATATTATTATTGACTCTGAATATTTTCTTCAGGGCAACAGTTACTCCCCAGAACTTTAAAGCTCATTGTGTGAGCACAAGGATTTTGAAGTAAATATTCTTAATTACTCCTTAACTTGTCAATTTTTTTTCATTTGTATACTTACCATTCTTATTTCTGGGAATTAAGAACAACATAAATGTACTTGACCTAAGAGTTTTTCTAACACCTGTTATTATGTTTTTGTAGTTTTGTTTTTTACTCTTTTTATTTATTTCATTTTATCTATTTTAATCCTTATTCCTCCAACCTGGAAGAGAGCAGATTGGAGTGGAGAAAATACTTTACACAGATAAACAACTTCTTCCCATTCACCTGCTTGTTGGCAGTATGTATTAAGATCTTTTAATTTTGATGCTTTTAAAGAAGGCGTCAGCTTCTGCTTCTATGTAATTTGGAACTCTGCCTGTCAGTTCTCAGCTGTAGTTGGACAGACCCCAAACTGGGAACTGGGGGTTATTCCTCACTGATAAGCCCTATTGATCTGTGCCTGTGTCTGTGTGGAAATTTTTAGTGAACTGTTGAATGGAAGTGTGGAATCTCAGCCTATAGGTGTGCGAAGGTGACATAGCTCACCCTTGGTGATTTCTGCACTAGTGGTGGGGTCACATGATGAAAATGGAGGGCAGTGGCAGCACTCCCCCTCAATGGGCTCTATGTGAGTGCTGAGCCATTTGTGGGACCTGCAGTGGTGGAAGCAGCAGCAGGCTACATGGTGAGAAGAGTGGCGGCCCCTCCCTCACTAACCTTTGTGCCAAGATGTTCATGGTTGGCAGTGGTGGCCAAACCATCTTTCAGGAAACCACTTTTGTGCTGGAGCAGTGCTTTCCTGCAGAGTCTAAACAGGGTTAATCTCCCTCTTGTCTGAGGTTTATAGACACAGTGGGGAGTAGGGCAAGCTGTTTTGTTTGTTTGTTTGTTTGTTTGTTTGTTTTTCTTTTCTTTTGAACTTGAAACACCAAACAGACAATCAAAGAACAATACAAAAACAGGGACTACATAAAACAGTTCTGACAGACACGGACAGGTTGGCTTGCCAATTAGATGTCCTGAAGGGACCCACATATCCTATCTAAGAGACCTAAAACTAAGCATTCCTTCCTTAGGAGCCAGAGAGAAGCCCCAACCTCCTCCTGTTCCTTGGAGACCTCTGAAACCGCTTCCATTCATTTTCTTTCTCTTTTAGTCAGGGAAAACTGCTTTTCTCAAACCCATTCTCTCATGTTTCAGGTGTAAGCTATCTTTAGTCAGGGTCCAAAGTCTAAAAGCAACACCTATGAAAATTAACTTTGCTTCTCTAGATTTTCCCATAGCTCTGCATACATACACAAAACACATTTTACTTTTAGCTTGCCCTTCTTTATTTAAGATATCATTAAGATTACATCCTTCCTTTTCTCATTTAAGGGGATGGAACTCTGGTCCATCAATAATAAACAGGGGGCCCAGGGGCATACCTGGTCTATGAAAATAAAAAAGTTTATCAATTTTTTTTTAACTCTTACTCCTTTTTCCTTGAGAGAGTTAAGTTTTCAATAAAGACTGCTTCTTTTTGACAGTTTTATGCCCATTCTTAGCCGAGATGAATTACTTACAGGAGAGACTTCTGTGAGTGGCAGAAACATACCTCAAACTGCTTATTTTTCTAGTCTCGACGAAATCCTCTGGGAGCTATTCTCCATAATCTCTGCCTGTAAAGGTCCATATCTCTGGCCTCATGTTGTGGTGCCACCTGTTCCACACAGCAGGATTCAGTTATTTTTGTTTGTCAAGAGGGACCGAGGCCTGAAAGAGAGAAATGGGCTAGGAAGAAAGGTGGGAGACCATGCGTTAGGAGGCTTTTGTCACAGTCTGATTTTACTAAGGCACAATACCCAGTTATATACACACAGCAAAAGAGCTGGAAAGGGGGAACTGAGGAGGGAGAACAAAGACTTCAAAGCAAAGGACATATGGGAGTATGTAGATGGCAGACTTGAGACATCTTGATTTATTACAAAGTCCTGGTATCTGCTTATCTTGGAATGCTGGTTCTTCCTTAACAGCCCTAGGTGTCAGTTAAGGGCAAAAAGGCCATCTGGTTCTGAGGAGCAGCCTTGTGTAAAAGAGTGGGGGTGACTTAGCTCCCAAAAAAATGGTCAGTTGGCTTTCAGGTGGGAGCTGTTTAAAGCCTGGTTTCCCACAGACTGCTTTCCCACACAGATTCAATGTAATCCCCATCAACATTCCAACTCAATTCTTCACTGAGTTAGAAAGGGAAATTTGCAAATTCATCTGGAACAATAAAAAAACCTAAAATATCAAAAACTATTCTCAACATTAAAAGAACCTCTGGGGGAATCGCCATGCCTGGCATTAAGCTCTACTACAGAGAAATTGTGATAAAAACTGCATGGTACTGGTACAATGACAGATAGGTAAATCAATGAAATAGAACTGAAGACCCAGAAATGATTCCACATACCTATGGTCACTTGATCTTTGACAAGGGAGCTAAAACCATCCAGTGTTTGTGTGTGTGTGTGGGGGGGGAGACAGCATTTTCAACAAATGCTGTTGGCACAACTAGTGGTTATCATATAGAAGAATGTGAATGGATCCATTCTCACTTCCTTGTACAAAGCTCAAGTCTAAGTGGATCAAAGACCTCCATATAAAACCAGGGACACTGAAATTTATAGAGGAGAAAGGGGTAAAAGCCTTGAAGATATGGGCACAGGGGAAAAATTCCTAAAAAGAACAGCAATGGCTTGTGCTGTAAGATCAAAAATTGACAAATGGGACCTTATAATATTGCAAAGCTTATGTAAAGCAAAAGACACTGTCAAGAAGACAAAAAAGCCACCAAAAGATTGAAAAAGGATTTTTACCAATCCTAAATCTGATAGAAGACGAATATCCAATATCTAAAAGAGCTTAAGAAGGTGGAATCCAGAAAAATGAATAACACCATTAAAAATGGGGTACAGATCTAAACAAAGAATTCTCAACTGAGGAATATGGAATGGCTGAGAGACACCTGAAAAAATATTCAACATCCTTAATCATCAGGGAAATGCAAATCAAAACAACGTTGAGATTCGACCTCATACCAGTCAGAATGGCTAAAATAAAAAAATAAAAACAACAACAACAACAACAACAACAACAACAAAAAACCCATGTGACTGTGGATGTTGGTGAGGATGTGGAGAAAGAGGAACACTCCTCCATTGCTGGTGGGATTGCATGCTGGTACAACCACTCAGGAAGTCAGTCTGGAGGTTCCTCAGAAAATTGGACATAGTACTACTGGAGGATCCAGCACTACCTCTCCTGGGCATATACCCAGAAGATGTTCCAACTGTTAATAAGAACACATGCTCCTGTATGTTCAAATCCTCTTTATTTATAATAGCCAGAAGCTGAAAAGAACCCAAATATCTCTCAACAGAGGAATGGATACAGAAAATGTGGTATATTTACACAATGGAGTACAACTCTGCTATTAAAAACAATGAATTTATGAAATACTTGGGCAAATGGTTGTATATGGAGGATATCATTCTTAATGAGGTAACCCATTCACAAAAGAAGTCATTAGATATTCACTCACTGATAAGTGGATATTAGCCCAGAAACTTAGAATACCCAAGATACAATTTGTAAAACACAAGAAAATCAAGAATAAGGAAGATCAGCGTGTGGATACTTCATTCTTCCTTACTATAGGGAACAAAATACCCATGAAAGGAGTTACAGAGACAAAGTTTGGAGCTAAGGAGAAAGGGTGGACAATCTAGAGACTACGCCAACCCGGGATCCATCCCATAATCCATCACCAAACTCAGACACTATTGCACAGGATAGCAACTGTTTGTTGAAGGGACCCTGATAGAGCTGTCTCTTATTAGGCTATGCCAGGGCCTGGAAAATACATAAGTGGATGCTTACAGTCATCTATAGGATGGAACACAGAGCTCCCAATGGAGAAGCTAGAGAAAGTACTACAGGAGCTGAAAGGATCTGCAACTCTATAAGAGAAACAACAATATGAACTAACCAGAACCCCCAGAGCTCATGTCTCTAGCTGCATATGTAGCAGAAGATGGCCTAGTTAGCCAGCATTGGGAAGATAGGCCCCTTGGTATTGCAAACTTTATATGCCCCAATATAGGGGAATGCCAGTGTCTAGAAGTGGGAGTGGGTGGGTAGGGGAACAGGGCTGTAGGAGGGTAATGGGAACTTTCAGGATAGCATTTGAAATGTAAATAAAGAAAATATCTAATAAGAAAAATTTGGGAAAAAAAAGAAGTCAATAACAACCAAAAAAAGTAAGAAAAAAGAAATGTAGATAAAGAAAATACCCCCCCCCAAAAAAAAAGACCAAGCCAGATGGAATTGCAGTATACAAAACCATGCCCCAGAAAGGTAGATAATACTTGGGGTAAACATGTTGCATGCCAACTTTTACTCTCTACCATGAGGATCCACTCTCACATGACAAACCTCCAGCCTTATACAACTGCTGGTACTAGTTTCTCAGTCAGTAAACGGAACAGCAGAACAGCTGTTCCTTTTTAAACTGATGGACTAAGCTGGGGCTAGTCACTTGTGAGATGTTTGAACTGAACCACAAAGAGACACAGAGTGACTAAGAAATAATATGAACACAAGTGCACTTCTGATGAGGTAAAATATTTGGAAATATGCTTAAATGCTAAAGAAAAATGAGAGTGGATACAAACCATCAAAGCCAGATATAGACAGTTTGAAATGACTAAAATAATGTACTTAAGAGCAAATTAAATACATTGTAAAAGACCAATGCATTCAAGGATGGAATATTAAATACAAAAATGTAGTAAGGTTAGAAAGCTATAATTACCAAATTAATTAATTAATGATTGAATAATTGTGTAAGAAAGTTCTGAACAAGAGAAAAACATAAATAAATGTGCTTTAAAGGTACATAATTTTTTAAATAAAGAGAACAGTCTCTCATAGAATTACAGATTTTATATAAAAAAATAATGTCTAAAGTAAGAAGAGAAAAAGTAAAAATAAAGTCTCCATAGAAAAGAGAGAGATTGAGAAATTAAAAACAAAAATATTTTCATCATTAAAAAAAAATAGCAGCCTTATTCATAATAGCCAGAAACTGGAAAGAACCCAGATGTCCCTCAACAGAGGAATGGATACAAAAAATTTGGTATATTTATACAATGGAGTACTACTCAGCTATTAAAAACAATAAATATATGAAATTCCTAGGCAAATGGATGGATCTGGAGGCCATCATCCTGAGTGAAGTAACCCATTCACAAAAGNTAGCTGCATATATAGAAGAGGATGGCCTAGTTGGCCATCAGTGGGAAGAGAGGCCCCTTGGTTATGCAGACTTTATATGCCCCAATACAGGGGAATGCAGGGGCCAGGGGGTGGGAGCGGGTGGGTAGGGTAACAGGGCCGGGAGGGGGGAGGATATAGGGAACTTTCTGGATAACACTTGAAATGTAAATGAAGAAAATATCTAATAAAAGTTGTTAAAAAAAAAGAAAAAAAATACAGATTCTCTTTGATATACTTATCTCAGAGCAATTTCATTAAAATTAGGTCATATATTTCACTATATTGTTTGACAGATTTAAATATAAATACATGTTGATATATTATACTATCGATACATATTCAGAATTTCAATGAGAAATCTGAGATTTGTGTATTGAATTTTGAAAAGGCTGATTCTGAGATTACATATTGATTAGAGATGATAGATATCTTGGAAATACCTTTGTAATTTGAGGCTGATGATGCTTCAGCATATGCACCCAATAATATAGAACAGTTTTTGAGATATTATGGTATAACACTTGTTCCTGGCCTATCTCACAATCTTATGAGACAATCAATGGTCGAGATATCTAAGAGAACTTTAAAAAATACTCATAAAACAAAAGAGGCATATAAATAGCCCAAGAGATAGACCAAACAATACTTTATTAACTAAAAATGTCTGTGAGACAGATTACAGAGCTGTTGTAAAATAAGTTATTTTTGTACAGGCTGATGAAGTAGATCAGCCTATATAGGTTATAAATGCAGAATTGTAGGAAAGAAATATGTAATACTGGAGAAGGTATTTTGTGTTTGTTCCACTGACTTAACCTGAGGAGACCTTCTGAAGATCCAGAATTTGGACACGTAAGAAAACCATAAGACCAACAAAACAGGTAATAAGTATTGTTGATCCCTCTACATGGCATAAGCCTTGAGACTTCCTGAGACATGAAAAGTTCTCCAAACAATGCTTCAGGTAAGCATAGTCAATAAATCTTGTAGGCTAAAGGATCCTCAAGACTTTTCATGCCATTCTTTGAAATGGGCATAGATACTAATTTATGTTATAGTTTCTTAATACAGTCCAAACTAACTTATAAAAGAATGACATGTTCCTTACTTGCTCAAAGCAAAGAATCATCATTTGCTAATTCTGCAAACCACACATGCCATACATTTGCTAACGAAGAAAAATATATTACCTATGAAAGTTTGCATGTGTACAAGCACCTCAGACTAGCTTAGCTGTTTCATCAAAATTTGCATAGGTACAGCATCAAAGCTGCTGTCCTTTGTGGATTCAGCCTCTCAGACTGTGCCAATCAAGACTGGATAAGAAATGTCACAGATAGATTTCATTTTTTTTTTCATTTTGGAAAATGTCTTCAATATGTTTCTCTTTTTTTCAGTCCAGTGGTTATCACCTGCCACGAACCAGGCTCAGTAAGTCCCCCTCAATCCCTGTGAATCAGGGATTCCAGCAGGTGGACATGAAATCAGCAAGAATGGGGTGACAAACAGACAGGACACAAGGGAGTGTGCTGAATCTGAATGTAATGTCAAATTGAGCATCAACCTTTTTATACAGAAGAAAATAGGGAAGTTAGGTGACACATTGGCATGGTACAATAAGGTTACTGGATGCTTAATGACTCTAGCACAAAGCAGAGGAATGCAAACACAAAGACTGAAAGAACTGGGCAATAAAACAACAGAGACAAAGTCAGCTCTATCTAAGGTCAGCTATTGTCTTAGAAGCCAGGTGTGATGTCTTTCCACTCCCAGGGTAAGGGCTTTCACACCCAAGTCATGGTTCAAATTAGAGAGATCCTCTCTAGCTCACCTTCAATGAAAAATGAAATACTCTAAAACCACAGCCTGATCTACTTCCTAAACCATTGTAAATTACTGTATATGGGAGTGACTTGGCTTTTATTCTAAGTGATAGTCTGGGAGGACATTCTACTAATAAGTAATATAGTCTGCCATACATAACTATAATGAAAATTATAAACTTACATTGCTAAGCTTGCCTTGAGATTTCTAACTCCATTTAGTAGATAGTAATGCCTGATTTCTTTCACTATCCCTCTTAGAATATTAAGGAAATTCTGAATGTCACTGATTAGGTAACATTCTTACTGAATTCTATGCCCAGGCTTGGCTCAAGGATTACCTAGGGCATTGGTGAAGGCCAGGAAGTAAAGTTCGATTTTGCTTTAGGTGTTTGGCAAGTCATTGCTTGGAGGCACCTATAATAAAACAATACTGAAAGAAAGCACACAGATCCATTTGCAAGGACAAGTTTGGAGCATACTTGCTAAGGGATGCCGCAGTTTCAGGAGACTAAGTTTCAGTGAAATTTTCGCCTTGGGACTGCATCCAGGCTTTTGGCCTGTCATGCTTGTCAAAACTGGAGTGGATGTAGCAATCACCCTCCCATTCTCTCCTCTGACAGTTTCTCAACCAACTCCCCTTCCCTGTCTCCAAGGGGATTTCCCTTGCAACACCACTACATATATACCCTGCTAGGCCTCCCTATTCCCTGGGTCCTAATGTCTCAAAGATTAGCTGAATCTTCTCAAATTGTTACCAAGTCAGGCAGTCTTCTGTTGTATACTCAGGGATCTCAGAGAGGCTGGTGTATGCTTCCTGTTTGGTGACTCCGTTTCTAAGATATCTTGGGCATCCAGGTTTTGAGAGGCTGTTGGTCTTTCTATGGGGGCACCATTCTCCTCAACTTCTTCCAGCCTTTCTCTAATTCAACTAAAGGTACCCAAATTCAAACCATTGTTTGGGGGTATCTCTTTCTATCTGAGTCAGCTTCTTGTTGGGGCTCAATGAGGGCCACCATGTTAGGCTCTTGTCTGTAAGAACATCATAGCATCAGCAATAATGACAGTCCTTGAGCCTCCCCTTGATATGGGTCCCAATTTGGGCCAGTAACTGGACCAACTTTTTCTACATCTCTTCTCCATGTCTGTCCCTGCAGTTCTTTTAGACAGGAACAATTCTGGCTCAAAGATTTTCAATGAGGGATAGTAACTCTCTCCTCCTTTTGATGTTCTGCCTTTAAACTGGAGATGAATTCTACAAGTTCTCTCTTCCCACAGTTAAGCATTTCATCTGAAGTTCCTCCCTTTAAGTCTAGACATTCTCTCACTTCTCAGGCCTCTGGTATATTATAGAGGGTTCCCTTACCTCCCTCCTCCCAAATTGGATATTTCCATTCATTCAGATGGCGCTTGTGCTTCACTCTTGTTTCCCCCAAATAAATTTTTATTTTCCCCTACACTCCCCCTCTGCTCTTCTACCCAGTTCCCTCTCTACACCTGCCCTTGGTACATTTTTTGGATAGTATCCACTTATTAGTGAGTATATATCATGCTTGCCCTTTGGGGTCTGATACTTCACTCAGGATAATATCTTCTTATTGCACCTGTTTGTCTGCAAAACTCAAATTCTTAAGCAAATGGGTGGAACTAGAATATATCACCCTGAGTGAGGTAACCTAATCACAAAAGGAAATATAGTAAGCACTCACTGAGAAGTGGATATTAGCCCAGAAGTTCAGAATACCTAAGATAAGATGCAATTTTGAAACCACATCAAATGCAAGAAGAAGGAAGACCAAAGTATAGATAGTTTGATTCCTCTTAGAAGTGGGAACAAAATACCCATGGAAGTAGTTACAGAGACAAATTATGGAGCAGAGACATAAGGAATGATCATCCAGAGACTTTCCCACCTGGGGATCCATCCCATATAAATCACCAAACCTGGACACTGTTGTAGATGCCAACAAGTGCTTACTGACAGAAGCCAGTTATAGCTGTCTCCTGAGAGTCTCCACCAGTGCCTTACAAATACAGAGGTGGATCCTTGCAGCCTACCATTTGACTGAGCACAGGTTACCCAGAGAAGGAGCTAGAGAAAGGACCCAAGGGGCTGAAGGGATTTGCAGCCTCATAGGAAGAACAACTATATGAACTAATCAGTATCCCCATATTTCCCAAGGACTGAATCACCATCCAAAGAGTACACATGGTGGGACTCATTGCTCTTGCTTCATTTGTAGCAGAGGATGGTCTAGTCTGTCATCAATGGGAAAAGAGGGCCTTGGTCCTATCAAGACTCTATTAATCAGTGTAGGGGAATGCCAGAGCCATGAATTAGGTGTGAGTGGGTTGGTGAGCAGAGGCAGGTGGGGAGGGAATAAGAGGTTAACAGATGGTAAACCTGGAAAGAAAACAACTTTTGAAATGTACATAATATCTAATTTAAAAAAAAGTGCTGAACTGTGTAAATAAACCACATTTTATGTCTCCATTCTTCAGGTAGGAGACATCTGGGTTGTTTCCAGTTTCTCACTATCACAAATAAAGCAGGTTATGAATACAGTGGAGCAAGTGTCCTTGTGGCATGGCGTGATATATTTTTGTATATTTACAGGAATATATATATATATATATATATATATATATATATATATATGAATTACATAGGTACAATAAGTGAAAAAAGAGTTGGAACATAAATACATAATATGTAGTGACAAAATATAACATTAAATTTGCATCAATATATAATTTCTACACCAAATAAAAATATTTCACCTATCAAAGTTTATATATATATATATATATATATATATATATATATATATATTAGCTGGGCAGTGGTGGCACACACCTTTAATCCTAGCACTTGGGAGGCAGAAGCAGGTGGTTTTCTGAGTTCAAGGCCAGGATGGTCTACAGAGCGAGTTCCAGGACAGCCAGGGCTACACAGAGAAACCCTGTCTTGATAAAATGAGATATATATATTAACTTCTAGTACTTTAGAAATCTTTACAGTTTAAGATATATAAGAAACATAAGTTAGATCAATTGAACATAATTGAAGACCCAGAAATGAACCCACATACCTATGATCACTTGATCTTTGATAAAGGAGATAAGGACAGCATTTTCAAGCAATGGTGCTGGTTCAACTGGAAGTCAGCAAAAAGTAGAAGGCAAATCATTCCAATTTTATCTCCTTGTACAAAACTCAAGTCCAAGTGGAGCACGGACTTAGATAAAACCAGATATACTGAAACTAATTGAAGAGAAAGTGGTAAAGAGGCTCAAACACATGGGTACAGAGGAAAATTTACTGAGCCGAGCAGGAATGGCTTATGGTATAATAACAAAAATCGACAAATAGAACCTCAAAAAATTCAAAGCTTTGTAAGGCTATGGACACTGTCAATAGGACATTAAGGCAACCAGCAGATTGGGAAAAGATCTTTACCAACCCCATATCCAATAGAGGGATAAATTCCAATATTTACAAAGAACTCAAGAAGTTTGACTCTAGAGAACAAATAAACTCTATTAAAAATGGGGTACAGAATTAAACAAAAATTCTAAAATGTGAAATATTGAATGGTTGAGAAGCACCTAAATAAATGTTCAACATCCTTAGTCATGAGGGAAATGCAAATCAAAACAACTCTGAAATTCCACCTCACACCAATCAGAAAGGCTAAGATCATAAACTCAGGTGACAGCCGATTCTGGAGGGGATGTGGAAAAAGAGGAATACTCCTCCATTGCTGGTCAGATTGAAAGCCGGTACAACCAATGTGGAAATCAGTTTGACAGTTCCTCAGATAATTGTACATAGTATTACCTGAGAACCAGCTATACCACTCCTATGCATATACCCCCAAAATGATATAACTTATGAGAAGGACTCAACCTCCACTATGTTCATAGAAGTCTTATTTATAATAGCCACAAGCTGGAGAGATGTCCTTCAACAGAGGACTGTATATAGAAAATGTTGTATATTTATACAATGGAGTATTACTCAGCTTTTATAAGCAATGAATTCACAAAATTCTCAGGGAAATGGATGGAATTAGAAAATTTCATCCTTAGTGAGGTAATCCAGACACAAAAGAATATACATAATATGTACTCACTGATGAGTGGATATTATTCCAACAGCTCAGAATACCCAATATATGATTCACAGTCCAAATGAAGCTCATGAAGGAAGACCAAAATGTGGATGCTTCAGTCCTTCATGGAAGTTGAAACAAAATACTCACAGGAAGAAATACAGAAACATCGTGTGGAGCAGCTACTAAAGGAAAGGCCATCTTGAGTCTGCCCATTCTGGGCATCCATCCCTTATACAGACAACAAACCCAGACAGTATTGCAGATGCCAAGAAGTGCTTGCTGGCAGAAGCCTGATATAAATGTCTCTTGACAGGCTTTGCCAGAGCCTGATAAATACAGAGGTGCATGCAAGCAGAAAACCACTGTACTGAGCACTGAAGAAGTTAGAGAAAAGACTGAAGGAGCTGAAGGGGTTTGAAACCCATAGGAAGAGCCAACCAGTTCCCTCAGATCTCCCAGGAACTAAACCACCAACCATAGTACACATGTAGTGGCCAGTGGCTCTAGCCGCATATGTAGCAGAGGATGTCCTTGTTGGACATCAGTGGGAAGAGGGGCCACACGTTCTGGGAATGGTTAATGCCCCAGTGTAGGGGAATGCCAGAGCTGGGTGGCAGGAAAGGTTGGGTGGGTCAGTGGTTGATCATCCTCATAGAAGTAGGGGGAGGGAAGATGTGATAAGAGGTTTCAGGACAGGTACACGGGAAAGGGGATAACTTTTGAAATATGAATAAATAAAATATCCAATAAAAACAGAAAAAAATAGAACATGAAAAATAAAAACCTTTAAAACCAAAACAAAAAATGAAACAAAAACAGAAAAAAAAATGTCTGCTATTTGTGTCTATTGGTTTCTTTTGTTTCTTTCAGAAAAGAAAATGGGATAGAGCAGGCATAAAATGCCCAGACTTAGAGGGAGAAAGGAAGAGTGACATAGTTATAGTATAATAATAAAAACAAAAAAACAAAAAAACAAAAAACAGTTATCATTTAAAAACTATCAGAGAAAAGGCCAGACTGACTTCCAGAGTGGTTTTACAAGCTTGCAATACCACCAGCAATGGAGGAGTGTTCCTCTTTCTCCACATCCTCGCCAGCATCTGCTGTCACCTGAATTTTTGATCTTAGCCATTCTGACTGGTGTGAGATGGAATCTCAGTGTTGTTTTGATTTGCATTTCCCTGATTATTAAGGATGTTGAACATTCTTTCAGATATTTCTCAGCCATTTGGAATTCCTCAGTTGAGAATTCTTTGTTTAGATCTGTACCCCATTTTTTTAATGGGGTTATTCGTTTTTCTGGAGTCCAGCTTCTTTAGCTCTTTGTAGATGTTGGATATTAGTCCCCTATCAGATTTAGGATTGGTAAAAATTCTTTCCCAATCTGTTGGTGGCCTTTTTGTCTTGCTGACTGTGTCTTTTCCTTTACAGAAGCTTTGCAAATTTATAAGGTCCCATTTGTCAATTCTTTATTTTCCCAACTTTTATTAGATATTTTCTTCATTTACATTTCAAGTGTTATCCAGAAAGTTCCCTATACCCTCCCCCCTCTGGGCCCTGCTCCCCTACTCACCCGCTCCCACATCTTGGCCCTGGCATCAATTCTTGATCTTACCTCACAGGCTATTGCTATTCTGTTTAGGAATTTTTCCCCTGTGCCCATATCTTTGAGTCTTTTCCCCACTTTCTCCTCTATAAATTTCAGTGTCTGGTTTTATATGGAGGTCTTTGATCCATTTAGACTTAAGCTTTTACAAGGAGATAAGATTGGGTCAATTCCCATTCTTCTACATGATAACCGACAGTTGTGCCAGCACCATTTGTTGAAAATGCTGTGCTTTTTCCACTGTATGGTTTTAGCTCCCTTGTCAAAGATCAAGTGACCATAGGTGTGTGGATTCATTTCTTGGTCTTCAATTCTATTCCATTGATCTATCTGTCTGTTGCTGTACCAGTACCATGTAGTTTTTATCACAATTGCTTTGTAGTACAGCTTAATGTCAGGCATGGTGATTCCCCCAGAGGTTCTTTTATTGTTGAGAATAGTTTTTGCTCTCCTAGGATTTTTATTATTCCAGATGAATTTGCAAATTGCCCTTTCTATCTCAGTGAAGATTTGAGTTGGAATTTTGTGGGGATTTCATTGAATCTGTAGATTGATTTCGGCAGGATAGCCATTTTGACTATATTCATCCTGACAATCCATGAGCAAGGGAGATCTTTCCATCTTCTGAGATCTTCTTCAATTTCTTTCTTCAGAGACTTGAAGTTCTTGTCATACAGATCTTTCACTTCCTTAGTCAGAGTCACACCAAGGTATTTTATAGTCTTTGTGACTATTGTGAAAGGTGTTGTTTCCCTAATTTCTTTCTGAGCCCTTTTATTCTTTGTGAAGAGAAAGGCCACTGATTTCTTTGAGTTAATTTTATATCCAGCTACTGTAGTGAACCTGTTTATCAGGTTTAGGAGTTCTCTGGTGGACTTTTTGGGGTCCCGAATATATACTATCATATCATCTGCAAACAGTGATATTTTAACTTCTTCCTTTCCAATTTGTATCCCTTTCATCTTCTTTTTTGTTGAATTGCTCTGGCTAGGACTTCAAGTACTATATTGAATAGGTAGGGAGAAAGTGGGCAGCCTTGTCTAGACCCTGATTTTAATTGTATTGCTTCCATCTTCTTTCCATTCAGTTTGATGTTGGCTACTGGTTTGCTGTAGATTGCTTTTATTATGTTTAGGTAAGGGCCTTGAATTCCTGATCTTTCCAAGACTTTTATCATGAAAGGGTGTTGGATTTTGTCAAATGCTTTCTCAGCAACTAAGGAGATGATCATGTAGTTTTTGTCTTTGAGTTTGTTTATATATTGGATTATGTTGATGGATTTCCGTATATTAAACCATCCCTTCATTCATGGGATGAAGCCTACTTGGTCATGATGTATGATCTTTTTGATGTGTTCTTTGATGCAGGTTGTGAGGATTTTATTGAGTATTTTTGCATTGATATTCATTCATGCGGGAAATTGGTACGAAGTTCTCTTTCTTTGTTGGATCTTTGTGTGGTTTAGGTATCAGAGTAATTGTGGCTTCATAAAATGAATTGGGTAGAGTACCTTCTGTCTCTATTTTGTGGAATAGTTTGAGGAGAGTTTGAATTAGGTCTTCTTTGAAGGTCTGATAGAACTCTGCAATAAACCCATCTGGTCCTGGGCTTTTTTTTGGTTGGGAGACTATTGATGATTGCTTCTATTTTTTTAGGGGAAATGGGACTGTTTAGACCATTAATCTGATTCTGGCTTAACTTTGGTACCTGGTATCTGTCTAAGAAATTGTCCATTTCTCCAGGTTTTCAAGCTTTGTTGAGTAAAGCCTTTTGTAGTAGGATCTGATGATGTTTTGGATTTCCTCTGGTTCCGTTGTTATGTCTCCTTTACATTTCTGATTTTGTTAATTAAGATACTGTCCCTGTGCCCTCTAGTGAGTCTGGCTAAGGGTTTATCTATCTTGTTGATTTTCTCAAAGAACCAGCTCCTGGTTTGGTTAATTCTTTGAATAGTTCTTTTCCTTTCTACTTGGTTGATTTCAGCCCTGAGTTTGATTATTTCCTGCTGTCTACTCCTCTTGGGTGAATTTGTTTCCTTTCATTCTAGAGCTTCTAGGTGTGCTGGCAAGTTACTAGTGTATGCTCTCTCAAGTTTCTTTTTGGAGGCACTCAGGGCAATGAGTTTTCCTCTTAGGACTGCCTTCATTGTGTCCCATAAGTTTGGGTATGCTGTGGCTTCATTTTCATTAAACTCTAGAAAGTCTTTAATTTCTTTCTTTATTTCATCCCTGACTAAGGAATCATTTAGTAGAGTGTTGTTCAGTTTCCATGAGAATGTTCTCTTTCTATTATTTATGTTGTTATTGATGATCAGCCTTTGTCCATGATGGTAAGATAGGATGCATGGAATAATTTCTATATTTTTGTATCTGTAGAGGTCTGTTTTGTGACTAATTACATGGTCAATTTTGCAAAAGGTACCATGTGGTGCTGAGAAGAAGGTATATCCTTTTTTTTTTTAGATAAAATGTCCTGTAGATAACTGTTAAATTCATTTGTTTTATGACTTCTGTTAGTGTCCATGTGTCTCTGTTTAGTTTCTGTTTCCAGAATCTGTCCATTGGTGAGAGTGGGGAGGTGAATTCTCCCACTATTATTGTATGAGGTGCAATGTGTGCTTTGAGCTTTACTACAGTGGCTGCCCTTGTATTTGGAGCATAGATATTCAGAATTGAAAGTTCATCTTGGTTTATTTTACCTTTGATGAGTATGCAGTGCCCCTCCTTGTCTTTTTTTATAACTTTGGGTTGAAAGTCAATTTTATTCGATATTAGAATGGCTACTCCAGCTTTTTTCTTCAGACCATTTGCTTGGAAAACTGTTTTCCAGCCTTTCACCCTAAGGTAGTGTCTGTCTTTTTCAATAAGGTGCGTTTCCTGTAAGTAGCAAAACGTTGGGTCCTGGAGCAAGTCTATTAGTCTATGTCTTTTTATTGGTGAATTGGCTCCATTGATGTTAACAGAAATTAAAGAAAAGTAGTTGTTGCTTCCAGTTATTTTTGTTGTTAATATTGGGATTCTGATATTGTGGCTGTCCTCTTTTAGGATTATTGAAGGATTACTTTTTGGTTTTTTTCTAGGGTATAGTTTCTTTCCTTGTTTTGGTGGTTTCCCTTTATTATCCTTTGAACGGCTAGATCTGTGGAAAGATATTGTGTGTATTTGGTTTTAACATGGAGTACTTTGATTTCTCCATCTAAGTTAATTAAGAGATTTGCCGGATATAGTAACCTGAGTTGGCATTTTTGTTCTCTTAGGTTCTGAATAACATCTGTCCAGGATCTTCTGGACATAGTACTACCAGAGGATCCAGCAATACCTCTCCTGGGCATATACCCAGAAGATGGTAAAAAGGACACATGCTCCACTATGTTCATAGCAGCCTTATTTATAATAGCCAGAAGCTGGAAAGGACCCAGATGTCCCTCAACAGAGGAATGGATACAGAAAATGTGGTATATTTACACAATGGAGCATTATTTTGCTATTTGAAAAAATGAATTTATGAAATTCTTGGGCAAATGGATATATCTGGAGGACATAATCCTTAGTGAAGTAAACCAATCATAAAAGAAGGCGTTGGATATGTGCTCACTGGTAAATGGATATTAGCCCAGAAGCTTAGAATACCCAAGATACAATTTGCAAAACACAAGAAAATCAAGAAGGAAGACCAGCACGTGGATACTTCATTTTTCCTTTGAATAGGAAAAACAATACCCATGAAAATTACAGAGGCAAAGTTTAGAGCTAAGACAAAAGGATGGACCATACAGAGACTACCCCACAGGGGGATCCATCCCATAATCAGTCACTAAACTCAGACACTCTTGCATAGGACAGCAAGTGTTTACTGAAGGGACCCTGATATAGCTGTCTTGTACAGAAGTGGATGCTCACAGTCATCTATAAGATGGAGCATGGGGCCCACATTGGAGAAGATAGAGATAGAACCCCAGGAGCTGAAGGGGTCTGCAACCCTAGAAGAGGAACAACAATATGAACTAACCAGAACCCCCAGAACTCGTGTCTCTAGATCCATATGTAGCAGAAGATGGCCTAGTTGGCCATCATTGGGAGGAGAGGCCCCTTGGTATTGCAATCTTTATATGGCCCAATACAGGGGAATGCCAGGGCCAAGAAGTGGGAGTGGTTGGGCAGGGGAACAGGGTGGTGGGAGGGAGGAAGGAACTTTCGGGATAGCATTTGAAATGTAAATTAAGAAAATATCTAATAAATAATTGAAAAAAATAAAAAACTATCAGAAAGTATTATTTCTGTATAAATAAAAAATACTAGTACTGGGCAGAGAAGGGTGGATACCAGGATTATAGACATGGAAATAGCACAGAAAACACTTGCATTGTGATATCAGGATTCCCACTTTCAAATATATGGAAAATTTTGGAGCAAGAGCTTCTGTGGATTGTTTACCCCCAGTCCCTCAAAGTACCATTACATATCTGACCTGACTATACCTCGGTGAAGGCTATGCTACCAAAAATAATGGCCCATTTGGAAATGGCATTACTCCATTGTGGGAAACCAGGTTGAGGGAAACAATACCTCTAACCGCTTCCACCTGAGCCAATTAACCATTTGTTGGGAGCTGAGTCACCTTCCTCTTTCACACAAGGCTGGTCCTCAGAACGGGATGGTCTTTTCCCCCCTGAACTGACACCTAGGGCTGTTAAGGAAGAACCAGCATTCCAAGATATGCAGGTGCCAGGACTCTGAAATAATTCACAGGATGTCTCAAGCCTGCCATTTACACCCTACCATATGTCATTCACTTTGAAGTCTTTGTTCTCCCTCCTCATTTCCCCTTTTCCAGCTCTTTTTGCTCTATGTATATAACTGGGTATTGTGCCTTAGTAAAATTAGACCGTGACAAAGCCTCCCAATGCATGGTCTTACTCTTTCTCCCTGCCCATTTCTCTCTTTCAGACATAGGTCTCCCTTGCTCCCATAGAATAACTAGGTCCTGCAGTTCAGGGCACTCCATGACATCACCGTGCAGCATTGCCCTTTTAAGTCTAAGCAGGATGGATATGCAGTGCACATCACCATGACCCAGAAAGGTAGACTGTGGAGAGCTGTGCAGTGCCGTGCCTTTAAGAGGGGACTGGTTTCCGCCTTCTGCTAGCCTGATAGCAAGTGCTCTCAGGGACACAAGTCCTCAATTGACTAAGGCTGATCATCTGGATTGCTTATATGGACCTATCTGCTGTCACCATATGGCTTACTGGGATTGGTTGGCCTAGGACTGTTTGGCCTATGGGCTGGATTGCCCTGTGTTCTATTAGTGAGAGTAAGTTGGTCAGGGGCAGTTAGAGTCAGAGGCAGTTAGTGAGGGCCAGGGAATCAGGGTGAGGGAGACAGGGTGAGTTAGGTAGAGTTATGTTAGATTAGACAGGGTCAGTTAGAATTAGTCAGAGTAAGGGAGTCAGAGTTAGCCAGGGGAATTTAGGGTAGACTAGTCAGAAGAAATATATTCAAAGGTTTCCTGAATAAACTGTTAAAGGAAGAGCTTGAGGGTCATGTCCTTCTTGCTGGGCAAGAGGTGCACGACAATTGGTGGCCTTGTACTGGGAAGAGCCAAGTGAAAAAAATTGTATGGAGAACCCAAGACTCAGAACCTTTAGTAGTCAGGGTGAGCACTCAGTAAGTGCCCAGAAAGTGGGGCAGTTAAGCTCCTGAATAGGGACAAAATTTAGGCCTGTGGTAAAGTGGTTTCATTTAGGTCCATGGTAAAGTGGCAACATTAATGCCTGCAGCGCAGAGGCAAGAACGGACGACAGAACCATGGGTAATTCACTGGCCTGTCCGGTTCACAGAGCTCTTAAGGAGCTGCTAAAAATGAAGGGGATAATGCTAACGGATCGTGTTTTAAACACTTTCCTTCAGGAAGTAGATGGTGCAGTCCCCTGGTTTGCAGAATCGGGGAATTTGACTCTTACATGTTGGGATAAACTAGGTAAAGATTTAGATGTTGCTTGGGACCAAGGCAATCTGAGAGAAGGAGTTAGGGGCATGTGGATGCTCATCCCTGGGTGAATAGAGAGTGAAAGCTGTGGAAACGCAGGACAAGATGCAGAAGCAGTGGTGGAAGACTTGAGGGAGAGTCGATCAGAACATTCTTGGGAGAGAAGGAATGGAATGCAAAGGAGGAGGAAGGTGGGTGTATACCTGAGTTTGAGTGGGTTTAGTAGCTTACCAGATTTGAATGAAGAAGATGAGATAGAGAAGCTTGAGAAAGACTTGGATACTATTCTTGCCAAAATGGAGTCAGTTAGTTTAGAGAAGAGGAAGAAGAAAGGGAGCCTGAAGAGACAGGAACAAGGAAATAGTTCAAATTGCCCGTCATGGCCTGTTGGGGCTTGCACTGTCCACCGCCTAATGCTGAAGCAACGCCATCTTCAAAATCTGTAGGGCTTTGCTCCTTTTGTCCAGAGACCTGGCGGGAGGCCTCTCTAACATTTCCTTTAATGGAGAATGAGAATCAGCAGAGATGGCATGTACCTTTGGAGTTTAAACAATTGAAAGATTTAGTTGAGTCAGTACAGATCTATGGGATTATTGCCTCTTTTACTCAAGTGCAATTGGACAGATTAGGAAAGACAGCCATGACATCTCTAGACTGGATGGATACTGTAATGGCATGCAAGACCATGGGGCAATATTTGGCCTGGAAATCTCTTTTCTTTGACTATGCTCAACAGCAGGCCCATACTAATGCTAATAACAATCAGGCTGCTTAGTCATTTGACATGCTGACAGGGCAAGGTCAATGGGCAAATAATCAAATGATATATCCATTAGAGGTGTATACTCAAATTAATAATCTAGCAATTAAGGCTTGGAAAGCATTGCCTAATAAAGATCAAGTGACAGGAAATCTTACCAAAGTTATCCAAGGACCAACAGATCCCTTTTCAGATTTTGTAGCTAGGATGATGGAACCAGCAAGCAGGGTTTTTGGAGACACAGAGACAGCTATGCCTTTTGTGCAACAGTTGGTTTATGAGCAGTGCACTAAGGAGTGCCGGAATGCCATTACACCATGGAAAGGAAAAGGTTTAGAAACATGGATGACATCTTACTTGCTTCTAAGACAGTGGAGTGCTTTGAAGGTGCTTTTACAGAGTTTTGTAAGCTGTTGGAAAAGAAAGGGGTATTTGAAGACCCTGAGAAGGTGCAAAAGGGACAGGTCATGGATTATTTAGGGGCAAAATTAGGGAGGACACAAATTTTACCGCAAAAGGTAGAATTTAGGAAAGATAATTTGAAAACATTAAATGACTTTCAAAAATTGTTAGGGTATATCAGTTGGGTACAGTGTTATTTGAAGATGCCAAATTATGAGTTAAAACCCTTATATAATACTCTAATGTGTGAATCAGCCCTTGCTTCCCCTCGTCAGCTAACATCAGAGGGGAGAACAGCATTGCACAAGGTAGAGGAGAGGTTACAATCAGCATTTTTCCAACGATGGCAAGAAGGAAAACCTATAATTTTGTGTATCCTTGCCACTTATGGACAGCCTACTGGGATTTCATGGCAGGAAGGACCATTGTTGTGGATTTACCCCAAAATATCTGCTGGGAAATCTATTGAGCATTATCCCTTGGCTGTCCCTGCACTGGTGCTCGTAGGAGTGCAGCAATGCCTGCAGCATTTTGGCTGTCCACCTGCCACTGTAGTGGTTCCCTACTCCAAACAGCAGGTGAAGGTGTTGGCTGCCACCGTAGATGATTGGGCCTTTTTACAATGCAGCATTGATGGAGATATTGATAATCATTATCCCAAACATCCATTAATCTCCCTATTTAAAGAACACCCTGTAGTATTTCCTAAAATTACCTCAGCTTCACCTATACATGGAGCTCCTAATATATTTACTGATGGTTCCAAAACAGGATGTGGTGCTTATATGATAGGCACAGAAGAACCAGTATTGTGCCAATTTCAGCCTGGTTCTCCTCAAATTGTGGAGTTGCAAATTGTGTTAGAGGTGTTTAAAAAATGTTGCTTTGATTTTAATCTATTATCTGACTCAAATTATGTGGTTAATGCAGTAAAGATTTTGGAAATAGCGGGCTCTGTAAAATTTAGCAGTCCAGTGTGTACCACTTTATTAGAATTACAGAATTTGATTCGGAAACGGTCTCAAAAATTTTTTGTTCAGCATATTAGAGCTCATACTGGGTTGCCTGGGCCACTAAGTGAAAGTAATGATACAGTAGATCGGTGGACCAAGATGAAATGCATCTTTTTTAGTGCCAATATAGAGCAGGCTAGGAAATTCCATCAGTCTTTTCATGTCAATGCTAAAACCTTACAACAAAAGTTTTGCCTCACATGGGCTGATGCTAGACAAAATATCTTGGATTGTCCTCAGTGTGTGGTACTCCTGTGTCCACCGCATGTGGGTTTAAATCCCAAAGGATTGTTGCCACTTAAGATTTGGCAAATGGACATAACTCACATTTCAGAGTTTGGAACTCTGAAATATGTGCATGTTTCTGTTGATACATGTTCTGGAATAATATATGCCACCCCTTTGAGTGGTGAAAAGGCTCACAATGTCATAGGACATTGCTTAGAGGCCTGGGCCACTTGGGGTAAGCCCCAGCAATTGACAACAGACAATGGACCAGCTTATATGGCTCAGACTTTTGTTTCCTTTTGTAATCAAATGGCAGTCCAGCTTAATCATAGATTGCCCTATAATCCTCAAGGGCAAGGAATAGTAGAATGTGCTCAAAGCACTTTGAAAGAATGCTTGCAAAAACAAAAAGGGGGAATAGGCCACGGCCGTACTCCAAAGGAGAAAATATCCCTAGCCCTTTTTACCCTTTATTTTTTTTTTAATTTGGATGTGGATGGCCTCTCTGCAGCTGAGCTACATCAGCGCCAGGGAGGGTCCTTAAAAGGTTTTGTAAAATGGAAGGATGTGCTTACAGGTTTGTGGAATGGACTGGATCCTGTGTTGGCGTGGTGAGAGGGTCTGTTTGTGTTTTTCCTCAGTATCATCAGGATCCATTGTGGGTGCCAGAGCGGCTAACATGGAAGAGTGATTATGGAAAAGTTCTTCGTATTGCTAGTGAAGATCAGCCTGCCATAGAATCAGGCAGAAGCAGAGCCGAGATGGGGATCCTTGTCAGTGTTCCTAAGACCATTGCTGATACACCATAATGCTCTTATCTTACCCTGTTTCTTCAGTTCTAATATATCCTCGCATATTTGTGACCTCAATGCAATATCAAAATTATACTCTTAATTGGCTAATCTGTCTCGACAGTTATCTCAGTATCTTGCAGGAGATTGATCTGAAAATTTTGAAGATCTCATAGATCAACTGAGATTGCCCATCGCTACTGACAATTCTACACAGGTTGATGCAGGACTTGCCTCCAGACTGTCATCGTGGATCACCACCACCATGTAGAATGGGCAGGCATGGGAGCTATGGCTGGTCTCCTTATGCTAATCTCTCTGGTGGGTCTGTGGTGCATATGCAAGATTAGAGTCACACATGATACAGCCATGATAATTCAAACCTTTACAGTCATTGAGGCAGGACAGTCCCCTCAATCATGGCTGGCCGTCATGCAGAAAGGATCATCACATTCAGGTTGCAAGGCTAAGCACTGCACTTGGGGTATGTGATTTGCTGTTAGCATCCTCAAGGAGAACATGTCTGATTTATGTGGGTTAATACCGCCTTTTCCCCCAATATGTCCTAACATCTTTCCCTCCTCTGAAGAAAATGGTACTGGATGGGTTGGGCTTGAATTGGGCTGGTGAAACTGGCAGGAGAGCTATACAATGTCCCTCATCTGGTGATCAGAGATCAGACCTCTACTTTCACCTGTTTCACTCTAGATAAACAAAAAGGGGAAAACTGTGGAGAGTTGCACAGTGCCTTGCCTTTAAGAGGGGGCTGGCTTCTGCCTTCTGCTAGCCCTATAACAAGTGCTCTCAGGGACACAAGTCCTCAATTGGCTAAGGCTGATCATCTGGCTTGCATATGTGGACCTATCTGCTGTCACCACATGGCTTACTGGGATTGGTTGGCCTAGGACTGTTTAGCCTATGGGCTGGCTGTTCTATTAGTGAGAGTAAGTTGGTCAGGGGTAGTTAGAGTCAGAGGCAGTTAGTGAGGGCCAGGGAGTCAGGGTGAGGGAGACAGGGTGAGTTAGGTAGGTTTAGGTTAGAGTTAGACAAGGTCAGTTAGAGTTAGTCAGAGTAAGGGAGTCAGAGTTAGCCAGAGGAATTTAGGGTAAAATAGCCAGAAGAAATATATTCAAAGGTTTCCTGAACAAACTGTTAAAGGAAGAGCTTGAGGGTCATGTCCTTCTTGCTGGGCAAGAGGCGCACAACAGTAGACATAATCCTAAGTGGGGAAAATATGCACATTACCCATCAATGCACTCTAATGTGAAGCTCCACATTCACAACAGGAAGAATAGTTTCCCAATCTCAGACAGGTGCTGGTAACACCTTCCTAGTCAGGAAACAGCTCACACTGTTGGAGAACAGCAGCTCTTGTGAGACTGAACTGTGGCTTTACTGTGATTGTACTGTGGATATTTACTAGGAGATGTTTGAGCTAGACCACAGAGTGACACAGAGGTAACCAAAAATTTTCAAACTTGAACTTCTGATGAACTAGGATGTTTAAAGTTAAGGTTAATGATGAAAATAATGAAGAAAATGATGAAGAGTGAGAATAAAATCAAAGACAGATATAAATACTTTTCAATGAATAAAATAAAGTCATTAAGAGAAAATTAAATAAATTTAAAAGAATAAGTCACACAGGAATGGAAAGTTTAGAAAAAATGAAATACAAAAAAAAACATTAAGATTAGAAAGAAATGACATATAAATATAGTCATATAAAATATTCTGAGGAAGATAAAAATTCGAAAAGACTGTTTTAAAAGGTACACACAGGTTAAAGAAACAATATTCACATTCATAGAAATATGAACTTTAAATAGAAACATATAAAATTTCAAAAAAAGGATAAAGAAAAATAAAGTCTCTATAGAATGAAGAGAGTTAATGAGACTAGAAAAGAAGATATTTTCAATATGAAAAAATAGAAAAGTGCAAAAGAAAGACTCAGGATCATGTCTTCTCTCTATGATATATAAAAAAGTGTTTTCCATCATGGCTTATTGATTAAGAATAGAACTTATAAGCCAATTATCTGAGCAGTGGAGAATAGGGAGGACCTTCTGATACTAGTCAGGATGTCTAAGAAGGAGAGGGAATAGAAAAGACAAGGACCACCAGGGGAAGAAGGAGAAACCATGTGGAGAGAAGAGGAGAATTTCACCATGAGGTTGTTATGAGTGATCAGCCATAAGAAAACATAGGGACCTCAGTGGGCCTGTGCAAGATGGCAAATAATGGGGTGCTTTCTGGGTATTACTTCTCTAGTCATGTTTGAGTAGCTCAAAACCTTCCCAATTTAGGATTGCAATGTATTAATAAAAATGCCTGGTCTCTGAATCTCTTTTTCAGAAACTAAAATATTCTAGAGGAGGTAGAAAAGCCCACTATTTATGTGGTAGCAAAAGAGTCAATAACAATCTGCCCCCAAACAGTATTGCACACATCCATGAAACAACCTGCATGTTTTAATGCACATACACATATATACTTCTAAATTTTGTTACTAGGGAGACTTGCTGCTTGAGAGAGAATAGAAGGTTGGCCTGTGCTAGTACATGTGACATTGTTGGAGGGTGAACTTTGAGGTTTCAAATGATTAGGCCAGGTCAATTGTGTTTTTCTATTGCATGTTAATTGGGATTTGAAACACTCAGTAATTTCCCTATCTGAAAGTCTCCATGCCAACCACCATGTTGATTACAGAGGAAACCTCTAAAACTATAAACAACTCCCAAGTAAAGCATTCCTGTAAAAAAGTTGCCATCTTCTTGGTGTCTCTTTACTCCAATAGAACATTTTGCAAGACATGTTCCATAAGAGTTTTCTCCTTGGAATTAAAAAAAAATTAAATCAGAAAAACCTTTTGTTGGGGGATTTTTGTTTGTTTTATGTTGCTATTTGAAGAAGTTTTCAAAGAGAAATAATATGAAATGGAAAATCTAGAAAGTTACAGAAATCAACAATGTATAATATCAGTGAAAATATATTTGATATCAATCACATGACCATAAATTCTTCCAGTTATCCAGACAGCAGTAGAGTGTGGAAGTACCTACAGTTTTGAGTTCAGCTCCAGGTATCCTTCATATTATAGATAAAACTCTAGATTTAATATTCAGCTGGAAACTCTGTGGCTTTCTTTAGAATCCTTTAACCTAAAAATTTTCCTTGTCTTTGCATACATTGAAAATTCTTGTGTGAAAAAATCAAATCCCTCAGAAAAAGTAGAGGCAATCCCCTTCATGTTTTTCAGCAAAACCTGCTCTTATCACTGTTAGGCACATCCCAATTTAGGGTTTGACAGGTTGAAAAGCCTAAAAGCATTCATGAGACACAGAGTTTCAAAAGACATTCATTCTCCAAGGAAAGGCATTTTCATAACCCGAATATCTCCGCTTTAGTCTGCTGTATGGACCCATGTGTTCTCATTTAGTAGTATGTTATTATAGTGCATTCATAGATTGAATCCTGTCATAGCTAAGGCTTCCAGTGTTCCAACAATCCTTGATTTCAGTAGGAATTCAGAAAACTATCTAGAGAAGGGAAACTATTTAGCATTACAAAGGATGGAGCCAAAGTAGCTCAGGGCTGGTTGGCAGAATATTTACTAGGGACAGTCTTACCCATGCAAGGGACCATGAAAGGTTAGAATTTCCCACTGAGAAAAGAATCTTCACTACAATCTAGGTGTAGCAGACTATATTTCAGATTAAAAGCAAGTTGGTGAATTCTGCTCACACATGGAGATTCCCACAGATTCTTAAAAGCACAGCCAAGCTACCTTCATATGCTAGTATCTACCTGGGCCTAGGAAATAGGGGTTTGTGGTAATACATTATTCATGAGAAGGTCTGCTAGAACAGAAACATCTGGTGCTAGCTCTCACAAGGCTCAAAGGAGTAGCACAAACTGTGACTAGGGTGTGGAATCCTTACTTGTCATAGCTGATCCTAGGCAGAGCTGATTATTATTTACTGTAAATATTTCCTGGTTCCTGTAAGTCATTTTGAAGTCATTCCTTTGTTTTGTGGCAGGTAACTTCAATGTAATTTACCTACAGTGACATCCTACCCCTTTGTTTTCTGTATCATATAAGCCTGGTGTTCACTTTGTGACATTACATTCAGTTCCATACTCCCTTGTGTCCTGTCTGTTTGTTACTCGCTGAACTCCTTCACACACTTGCTCCAGAGAACCTGTTCCATCAGACAGAGGACCTAAGGGGTGTGCGGCATCACTCTTGCTGAGTGCCACAGCCACTGAAACAGGGATTATCATAGCCAGTTGGATGAGCCCACATATGCTCAAATAAGGAAATAGTAACTGGATATCATGGGGAAACAAAGTGTAGCTGATCTTGACTCTTTATGGGTTCCTCTTTCTTCCACACTTGTCCACCTGTCCACCTTTTTATTTTACCCCTCCAACCCTCTAACAATAACAGGAGAGTAAAAATGCTAGAGAGTGGAGAGAGAGAGAGAGAGAGAGAGAGAGAGAGAGAGAGAGAGAGAGAGAGAATGAGAGAACGAGAGAGAACTAGAAAGCTTTGATCTAATTTCTATATTTTTTTGTTTCATCTTTGAGCAATACAATAACAAACCACAATAAATTACACTGAATGACCAAGACCCAAGACGAGCAATGCTTGACCATCACCCAATCTGGCCTCTCACAAAACTGAAATTTATATACTTCCTGAGATGGTTTTGGATCCCAAATAAAATACATCTGCAAAAACGATTTGCAGCTGAAAAAAATCATGATTCTGCTAGATGATGAAGGAAATAAAAGTCAGTTTTTGTGGAAAATCTGAAGTAGCCCCACACCTGGCATTAACCAAAAGCACATTCTTATAATATTTCTGTGTGTTTTAAAGAAACTAAAATTCCAAAATTCTCCTTAGGCTGAAGTTGAGAGGAAGATTTGAGATATTAGGGAGAGAATCTTTGGAATCTAAAGAGAGACTGCAAGGATATATTTGACCAAGATACAGCATACATCTATATAAAAAAATTTAAAAATGTATAACAGCCCTCCATGAAAAGTGCATTGTAACAAAAAAATTGCAAATTCCTCAATTTATTGTGTGAGATTTTCAAACTTATGCTTTATTATCTTTTGGGGTTCACTGGCTGTGTTAGTCAGTGTTGTATTGTTGTGGCAATGTCACCAATTCAGCTCACTCTTCTTGACTTTTTTTTCTGAATGTCAACACTTCAGAAACATTTATCTTACACTCCACTGAATTCTAATATTATGGGTAAAAACAAAGCAATGTCAGACCATAATAATCTGTCACTCAGTCTGCCAATTTCTTCTGAATTTTTTTTAAACGTGAATTAGCAGTTCACTGCACATTGTACACACTGAAATGCTTTGTGAGCCTCTTCAGTCCATCATTTCACCAGCAGCTGAACAACTCTACCTTCCTGCTTCAGAAGGAAGAAAAGGTTCTGGAAGATGACGTCTCTTCTTATCCTTTTTCTAGGCTGTTTAGTTTCTGCTGCTGAGGAACCCTTACCGGTAAAAGCATGGGCCTTATGGGAGTTATGCAGGAAGAGAGGTAGCTGTGGTGAATTTATCACAGTTTTACCTGAAAAACAGGGTGATTCTATGAATATATTGGTTCCTTTTTGGGGTTTGTTCTTGGAATAAGTTCCCTGTCTTAAAACATTATTTGTTTTAGTTAGAGGTCATAATTATTTTATTTGAACTTCTTATATTGCCTAATTTTATTTCCCTGGCTAAAGGGTATGAAAAATGACATCTTATTAATGCCATAGCTTTTAAAACTTTTGCATAATTAAAATTATTTTCATAGTTGAAAGTCATACATTTGCATTAAATGTTTCACTGTTCTACACTAATTCAGGGATGATTCTTAATTAACATAATAGAAACAAAATCAATTCGATGTCTGCAGGGTAAAAGCATTGTATATCATGTAATTGAGGACTAGATTTCTTAGTTTTCAAGTCCTTGTAATTTGGAAAATATTTGTGATAATGTTGATATTAATTATAATCCATTAATATCTCCAAAGCAGGGAGTCATTTTTTGAAGTTTGATTTTGTATGTTTGTGTGTGTGTGTGGCTATTTGTCTGTGTGAGTGCATACCCACAATTATAGGTTTTGAATGGAATGTTGCAGCAAAAATATAGAAATCATGGACAAAGTCACATATATTTTAAAATTTGGACTCTTTTCTCTTCTGATATGAGTGATTTCTAAGAGGAAAATGATTCCTAATGCCTTGCCATACAAAGTCTTTTGACATCAAATTATGATTGGCCCCCTTTTATTTACTTTGAATTAATATGATATATGGATATTTGTTACATATTTTAAGATTACATTTTGTTTGTTGCAGCTTCCTAATCAGAAACTATAATCATTTTTTTACAATTTTTTCTTAATCATATTCTGCATGATATAAATCTATTATCATGTATATATGTATATATGTTTTAAAATAAGATGTTAGGAAATTATAAGGAATAAACAGAAATATACAATAATGCTGATAGCACATTATATATAATTTTTATCACAATGTTAAATAATTTATTTCTTTATTTGAACATCTATAACTTACTTTTATAACGATTGATTTAGAACAAATTTTTAGTAAATTTATTCTATCATTTTATGTTTGTTGGTGTCAGTCTATATGGTACACTGTGAGAATCTGGTACCTAGAAGGCCATATGATATCCCTCAAAAATGAAGTTTCACTATATTATGCACAAACATGTGCATGTGTGGATTCAAACTCATATGCTCTGACTGATGAATTTTGCTCACATTAATTTTTAGTTTTCTGGGAATTTCAGTACAATCTACCTAGCAGGCGCATATATGAGTATAACTGAAGAAAATAGTGACATGAGGATGCTGATGCGTGAGGTTAAGTTTTTTAACCAATACAAAGCCATGAGCATGAAGTACTATGTCAGGTAAGAAAAGTTTTCTTGGCTGTCAAAGAGATGTGTGATGATAAATATGAAATACTTATTGTTTATTTTTTAAATATATATTGTTTAGGAAAAATGGGAAATGCCAACTACACACAATTTGGGTTGATAAACTTAAATGGCACTTTTGCTCACTTTTACGTGAGTATCACTGATTCAAGATTGACTGCATTATTTACATGTTCTGGAAGGGATATGATCTTTCTCAACAGTTCCTTTCATCAATAAATAGTCCATTTTGTGTCATTTTACAGGTTATTTAGTCCAACCAGAAAAATGTACCAACAGCAAGAAGACTAATTTCTTATCTGGGTCCTGGAGTGTGCGGGATTCTTTTCTTCATTTTCCAAAAATTTACTATGATCCAGCATATACGGGAGGATTAGCACGAAGTGAGTGAAATCGCTATTATCTGTTCTTTGCAATGAATTTGAAGGAGAGTGTGGATGGGAACACACTCAGATGGTGGAAAGAGAAATTTCAATATGGTATAAAAATACTAAATCTCAAAACTAAACAAGAAGTAAGTAAATATATAAATATTTAGGAATTTCCATATCACTTTCTTATTAAGAAATCTTTATTCATTACCAGGTCCAACTACTGTGTATATGGAGATACATTTTGTCTCAAACACCACCATCCTACTTGAAGTCAAATTTATGAATGATTTGAATTATGAGGTGAATCTGACAGGAGCACTAGGTATGTAAACCTTGTATTTGGGAAAACATTTCTTTTTTTCCTTCCTTTCTTTCTTTCTTTCTTTCTTTCTTTCTTTCTTTCTTTCTTTCTTTCTCTCAACTTTTTGACCCTTGTTTTTTATTAGATATTTCCTTTATTTACATTTCAAATACTATCCCGAAAATCCCCTAGACCCTGCTCCTGCCCTGCTCCCCAACCCACTCACTCCTGCTTCCAGGCCATGGCATTCCCCTGTATTGGGGCATATAAACTTCACAAGACGAAGGGCCTCTCATCTCATTGATGGCTGACTAGTCCATCCTCTGCTTCATATGCAACTAGAGACACAAGCTCTGGGGTATACAGATTAGTTCATATTGTTGTTTCTCCTATAGGATTAATTGCAACATAACAGTGTCCCCTGAATTTAGTTTCATGACTCACTGGAACAGGAAACAATTTGCTTGCATACTTGCAAATAAAGCACTATTTTGTGTAATTCATGTTGAACTGTGCTGGATAATAATTTTCATAATTCGATACTATTTTTAAGATTCATGTCTTTAGGGGGCTGGTGAGATGGCTCAGTAGGTAAGAGCACCCAACTGCTCTTCCGAAGGTGATAAGTTCAAATCCCAGCAACCACATGGTGGCTCACAACCATCCGTAAGGAGATCTGGCTCCCTCTTCTGAAGTGTCTGAGGACAGCTACAGTGTACTTACATATAATAAAATAAAATAAATCTTTAAAAAAAAGATTCCTGACTTTAAATCAGCGTCTTAATTATGATGGGATGGAGTGTTATCTTACCAGTAGAGAAAATATCTGACCTGACTTCAGAATGTTTCTGTGACTGGCATCACCATTGATAGGGAGTGTAGGGTGAAGTTGCAGGATTGCCCAAGTCATGAGAAGACTGGATGAACTCAGAGTATTAAGTGTGATAATAGTGGCTGTTTCTTCTGATTTTCTTCAATGAATTGCAGCAACTGGAACAAATATCACTCAAGAAATGTGGGAAGAATACGTGAAACTGAATCAGCAACTACGAATTCCTATTGGAAATATTGAAAATGTCTATGAATCAGGTAAGTTGGTTCTTCAAAAAGTGAATTGAAAATAAAGATTCTTGTTTTCCTTTTCTGCAATTTAAAGCTCTGACATGAAAATATGAAATAAACCCAGTAGAATTTGAAATTGTTTCCCTCTTTTTCTTACCTTACAGATTCATGCCCTAAATTGGAGCTTTGATCTAATAAGAAGAAACATTATATTAGTCACTATTCTTGATTCACTGGAATTAAATTTTGAAGTTGATTCAAGATTGTAAACACAAAGTACTCACAATTTTCACTCAGAAATTTCTGCACAACTTACTGTTATTGAGAATCATTATGGAGTTTATGTATGATTAATTGCATTGTTTTCAATATTGTAAAAGAGTTTTCAATAAAGTACCCAATGCACATCGTTCAGTGGAATTCATCAGAAGCTGATATTAAAATCAAATCAACCCCCTACCATGAATGGGAGTTTCTGTGCATTTTAAAATGTAAGACCTACAATTACATAACACTCCAAAAGATATCACTTATTTCTATTACATTTCTGCTGTTTTATACTTTATTTTGGGTGGTTATCAAAAATATCTTAATGGGACATATTGCAGGGTAGCCTTGTCTGGTTAGGGTAAACTGAGGTTAGGGTTTGCCATTCATCACTTATCATACTACTCTCTGAGGGAATAAAGCTTGCTTCATTGGGGTTAGCACTTCCTGTGACCTACAAGAGTCTTTCAGACTTCCTTTGTGGCAGGAGAGAAGGCAAAAAGACAAACAGGGAAAAGATTCAAACACACATGCCTGCACATAAACACACACAAACACACTGCATGCTCCAAAGAATATTTTTCTTCCACTGCTTATATAATCTAGTAAAATCTTTCAAATAGCATAAACATTACAATGTGATTACATTCAAGTTTTCTTTTAATGAATGAATATTTTAAAAATGTATTTTCCCAAATACCTTTATTTGAGAAACAATTTACATATTACACATGAAGGAGAAAACAAATCATTCCCAAGATCCCATATACATTCATAAATAAGCAATTTGTAACAAATTAAGAAGATATAAAACACTCATGTAATTTTCTCCGCCATTTTCTTTTTATTGACTGGGTGTTATTTATGTTTGTTAAAGAAAGCACAATTAGTTTATTATTAGCCTTAAAATAGTAATCTTATATAAATCTTAAAACAGTCAAAAATCTAAACATTTATATAAAAATCTATCAGTCATTTCTACTTTTAATCCTCAATGTACACATGTACTGATCATCATTGTTTTTATTAAATCCAATTGAGAATTTGAGGGAAAATATTCTTAACACCTTGATCACCTGTCCAGTTCTAGGAGAGTCATGTCAGGTAGTGCTAGTAGGGGTGCCATTGTACTTCTTTACTGACCACAAGAAATTCCTACATCAATTACTCAGAGTGTTCCTTTCTGATCTACAAATTGTTTTCTAAGATTTTATCCATGGTCCAGCACAACTATGGACAAAAACAACTTAATCTACCTTTATTAACAAGATACATATCCAAATATTTTGTTAAATTAGTGTTCATTGCTGAAAATCTACATATCTAAATTCTTTTAAAGGTAGTAATTGAAACATTAACTGTTGTAGCAATGATACTTAACAAAGATCAAGCATTATTAATGTGAGCATTAATAAAATTGCCCTGTGAGGGTCTGGTAGACGCCTCCGAGTTTTTATACAATTAGATTAGGAAAATTGTGAGGACTGAGAGTATTACAAGCAGAGCTATACTCCATAAAAGCATGAAGTTATCTGGACACTTACTCTTCAGGATTCTGCCTGACTGAAACATGTCTATGTTAGATGTTCTACTGGGTGGAACACCCATGAGTTCTAAAGCAGTTTGTTATTCCTCTCAAATGGGCCTCTGCAAGAACTCAGATCATACAGTATCTCCTTGTTGGCAGATTCCCATATGTACAAACTTGACTAGGTTTTATTTTAAATGAAGATATAGCTGTTTAATAAAAAGCAAGAAAATAAAATTTAGTAAAATATATATATATATATATATATATATATATATATATATATATATATATATATGTAAGAACAAATATTGAAATATTGTTATATTAAACTTCATGGTAGAATTGTTTTATAAACTTTGTGGAAATATATGTGTGTATATTTATATGTGATATATGTGTATTATATATGATATATAAAATATAGTATGTAATATGTATACACACACAGACACACATGACTTTTACAGCATTAAAAAACAGTCAATCCTCAAAGGACAAAAAAAAAAAAAGACTTTAAGTGTCATTCCTCTATCATCAATTCTAGCACTGGATAGATTTGACTGGAGACTGTGCATGTTACCATGACAATATCTCAGAGGCTACTTGTCATGCAGGTGTAAGGAGACCCTGTGTCCAATATATGTCAAAGAATGACAATATTAACATTCCTTCAGACAATTAAAAGTATGCACAAATACTTATACATCTGTAGGAAGATGTTTTTTGGCACTGTGTATATAGATGCAGATTTCAAACTCCAGATATCTGGTTGCAGTTTGGATGATGGCACTGTCAACTATTTCTGGTCTCTCTGTTATACAAAAATTGTTTTCTATCACTGATAGGTTAAAAAGTTATTTAATGAGACAATTAACTAGGCAGAAGAGAATAGTGCGAGAGATTTCTCAGAAAAATTGAAATACTACTACCTGATGACATGGCTATACCACTCTTGGGCATATACCCAAAAGATGCTCCATCAAATAACAAGGAAATATGCTCTACTTGGCTCAGAGTAGCCTTAATTATAATATCTAGAAGCTGCAAACAACCTTGTTTACAACAGAGGATCAGGTACAGAAAATGTGATACATTGTACACAATAGAGTACTACTTAGCTATTAAAAACAGTGACATCATGAAATTTGCAGAGAAATGTTTAGAGTAAAATATCATCCTGAGTGAAGAAACCCATTCAAAAAAGAACACACATAGAATGCACTCACTGAGAAGTTGAATTTAGCCCAGAAGCTCAGAATGCCCAAGATACAATTCACAAAGCATATGAAGCTCAAGAAGAAAGAAGACCAAAGTGTGAAAACTTTGATCCTTCTTAGAAGGTGGAACAATACCCAACAAAGTGGAGAGAGAACCTAGAGGTTAGGTACTGTCCCTTGTTGAGCGATGGGATTACCTCCCCATCTCAAAAATTTTAACAATAATTGTTCCTGTTTAAGGCTTATATATATATTTTTAAAAATCTACTTTTAATGAGGATTCTCAAATGCTTCAACCCCTGCTTCTAGCCACTTCCCAAAGGTAGGTAAAAAAGAAGGTAAATAGTAGAAGTGGATGTGGATCTATTTAGAAGTAGTTTTTTGATGGTAATTCAAATTTCTGTTTGTCAGGATAACAGCAGTCCAGGTTACTAACACTAACAATTTACTTACAATAAAAATAATTTTAAGAACCAAAAAATTAGAGCTTTATATCACATTTTAAACAAACAGCTTATAAACAATATATTCTAACAAAACAACTTTAAATTTCTTATAGATATAAGATATTTTTAGAAATGCACTAACTTGCAGGCCCGCTCAGTGGCTTGCATCTCCACCTGCCAAAATTAAAGTGTCTGTCCTACCATGGTGAAATGCTGAGCCAGCCACCTGCTACCCTATTCTTGCATGTCCTGTGCCTGAGCCCAAGCAATCTCGAGCTAGGCATGACAACCCCACCTAAGAGACTCTGCCCTTCTCCGTCCACCAGCTCTGAGGGGACCTGCTTCAAGAATGTCTCCATAGAGAGGAACATTCCTGCCAGGAAGTAAAAATAATTGAATATCATAAAGCAAGTCTGTGAGGATTGGGAAGTGGTTCCTGAGCCTGTCACCAAGTGACACAATGTGCAGAATGCTCAAGTCAAATTCGAGGAATTGACAACATCTCAGAAAAGCCATGGGAATGTTCTTCAAATGAGGAATGAGAAACCTGAATGGTGTTTCTTTTAACTTCCAATCATACACCTGTCTCAGCCAGATCCAATCTCAGCCTTCCTTTCTCAATGGCAAGCTCAAAGATGCAGAGAAACCTGTATTATTTTTTGAACCATCTGAGTATAGTGGCAGGTGTGTTTTGTATATAATTTGTACGAATCTAACTGCATGAATAAAACAGAGTGGAGAGAGAATATATTAAGAATGGCATAAGTGAGCCTGGCAGTGGTGGCACACACCTTTAATCACAGCACTTGGTAGGCAGAGGCAGGCAGATTTCTGAGTTCAAAACCAGCCTGGTCTGTAGAGTAAGTTCCAGGACAGCCAGGGCTACAAAGAGAAACCCTGTCCAAAAAAAAAAAAAAAAAAAAAAAAAAAAAAAAAAAAAAAAAAAAAAAAAAAAAAAAAAAAAAAAAAAAAAAAAAAAAAAAAAAAAAAAAAAAAAAAAAAAAAAAAAGACTGGTATGAGTGGATAAATAGCCAGTTTGGCCAAAGCCTTGAATTGGATATAATAATTTATCTTTGAGCTACTCCAGAGAAATGCTGAGGTAGGATATAGATAGATAGATAGATAGATAGATAGATAGATAGATAGATAGATAGATAGACATAGATAGATAGATAGATAGATAGATAGATAGATAGATAGATAGATAGATAGATAGATAGATAGATATGGAAGAAATGAAGAACAAGTCATTCTTCTTGAATATTAAACAAATTTCACCATAAGCATGAAAGCTGGCTCCTTCATCAGACTCTGAAAAGCAACTTTGATTGTCCCCAAGAGGTGTCTGTCATACTGGATGTAGACAAAGAGTAAACTCTGCTTGAAAAGGTCAAAGAATTTTTGAGTATTTTGTGATTGCACAGGACACAAAGAACAACAAAATGTTTAAAAATGCTTCAGTTTTATGTAATATTATAGTTCAATATTCATACAGAATTCTTTATAAAATTCATGTTTTTAAACTATTTCTGTTTCAAGGAAAAACCAAATATGCATAAATATATGGAATGAGAAATGTGAATGGTGTTTCTTTTAACTTCTAATCATAAGCCTGTCTCAGCCACATCCACTCTCAGCATTCCAATCTCAATGGCAAGCTCAAAGATGCAGAGAAACCTGTATTATTTTTTGAGCCATCTGTGTATAGTGGCAGGTGTGTTTTTGTATCTAATATATGATTTATTGAATATCTGTAATCATATGTAAAACTTCGTGTCCCTCCTTTATCCTATCACATCCTTCACTTCTGTTCTTCCTTCCAGTTTTAAATAAAGTGTGTATCTCTCACAGCAGGAAGTCTGGAGGTAGATTTTCCTAGAATCAGTGCAGTGAGTGAATAAATTGTTCTACCAGGCCCAGCCTTGTCTGCCTTCACACTTGTTTTCCTGAGCAGGTTAGCATGATTTCACTGTGTCTTTGTTTCAGTGGTGACCAGTTTCATAACTGGACACTTTAATATTCCATGTAGAGGATGTGTGTCTTAAGTGAGCTAGCATACCTAATTCAAGCTGAAAATTGGTGTTTGGAGAGTCTCTGGAATAGGTTAACTGAGTTTTTTTATTTGTTGTTTGTTTGTGTGTTTGTTTGTTTTTCCCTTCTTGTTCCTTTTGGTAGTGCTTGGGATTGAAGGCAGGGTCTATCATGCTAGGGGAGCTCTAAAGAACTGTTCCTGCCCTTGTTATTTTGTTTTTATCAAGTGTATCTCCTGCTCTACTTTGTGTTGAGGATAAGACTAGGTTAGCATCCCCACAGTAATGTTTACTACTGTGTCAGTGGTGCTACCTTTGTAGAGGAGAAGGCTAAACTTTCCAATTTGGTAATGGTATAATTACTTTATAATCTTTTAATTTTTAAACTGTTTCTTCATTGGGGACAAGTATGTTTTGTTTATGTGAAATTTTGGTCCAGAAGAAATTTTTTATTTAAGAGGTAGCTAGGAAGTTTATTACATGAGTATAAAGCTTCATTAAGATAGCTGGAGCTGAAACTGCCCCACCCAGGGATCCATAAAAAAAAAAAAAAAAAAAAAAAACTCAAACCACCAAACCCAGAGACTATTGCATATGCCAACAAGATTTTGCAGACAGGACCCTGATATAGGTATCTCCTGTGATGCTATGCCAGTGCCTGGAAAATAAAAATGATGATAAAAGAAGAAGAAGAAGAAGAAGAAGAAGAAGAAGAAGAAGAAGAAGAAGAAGAAGAAGAAGAAGAAGAAGAAGAAGAAGAAGAAGAAGAAGAAGAAGTAGTGGATTCCTTGCAGTCATTTATTGGATGTAACACAGGGCCCTCAATGAAGGAGCGAGAGAAAGTACCCAAGGAGCTAAAGAGGTTTGTAACCCTATATGAGGAACAAAGATATGAACTAACCAGTACCCCCAGGGCTCTTGTCTCTAGCTGCATATGTAGCAGAGAATAGCCTAGTTGGCCATCAATGGGAGGAGAGGCCCTTGGTCTTTTGAAGATTATATGCCCCAGTATAGTGGAATGCCAGTGCCAAGAAGTGGGAGAAGGTGGGTTTAAGAGCAGGGGAAGGGTATAGGGGATTTTCAGAGAGGAAACTAGGAAAGGGGATAACATTTGAAATGTAAATGAAGAAAATATATAACAAAAATAGATAGCTGTAGGTTTTCTCAGACTACTTCAATTAAAATTCTTGTTTAAATTATGTTTGTTTGCTTTATTAAAGGTAGGGTCTCTCTACATACCCTGAGCTGTCCTGGAACTCACTGTGTAGGCCTACAACTCATAGTTCCACTGCCTCTCTCCCCACTCCCCCTGTTCAGATAAGGTATGCAACACCACACCTGACTCTGATTATTTTGAAATCACTTGAGGTGCAAGTCCAGGTTTTCCTATTTTTCTTTAGTCCTAACTAAATATCTTTTAGTTTTCATGTAAAATGATTTCAGAACATGCCAAGGTTTTCCATTTTTCCCCATCGGCCCTATGTTAACAATGAGTGGCATCTTTTTACCTTTATAAGTGGTGAGACATTGAGGAGTCTAGGTGAGCATTTTTGCCTCACAATCTGTTTAGCCCCACCTCTCATCACTGGCAGACATTTTCCCTGTTCTGTCTGAAGTTAGTAGGCTGTCTGTTGACTTGAGATTTGTGTCACATTTCTGACTAGTGCTGTGGTCACACTGTGCTTCATAGTTTGCCTGCTTTGTAGAATTTTTCTTAATTTTTTGTAGTCACAGAGAAATTACTGACAAAAAGATTTGTTGCTTTATATATAGTGCATCATGGAAATGTTACAAGTTTGTTGAACTAGGAAATAGAATTAACAAATGCCTGGAGGCTTAAAGTACCCATTAATAATGCATGTATCTCTAAACTGATTTCATGTTTAGTTCTAAAGTACACTCATATATAATTAGCCAAGTTTTTTTTTCATTATTCTTTTTTATGCTGTAGTTTTTTAAAGTTAAAATGTGCATTGCTTTACCAAGTAATTAACCTTTCTAATTCATATTAGGAAAAGTGTATAACTTCTGGAAACAAAGAATTGCATTAGTTTTGAAATTATTATTACCTTTTATTTTGGTTTCTTATAAAAAATGATAACTTAGTGGGTTAGTAGGGACAGTAGCACTGGTCTTTGAAAAGAACACTGAATTTCAAGTTTGTAATAACCATAACTTGTTTTGTGATATTTGTGGTATTTTTGTTGTTCTTGGTATAAATAAGTTTGCCAACTTAAAACACAAAAAGAAAGGAAGGAAGGAAGGAAGGAAGGAAGGAAGGAAGGAAGGAAGAAAGAAAGAAAGAAAGAAAGAAAGAAAGAAAGAAAGAAAGAAAGAAAGAAAGAAAGAAAGAAAGAAAACACGTTAGTTTTCTACTAATATACCTGAAAACCAAACCAAGGTTCCCCATCCCAGAGTATTTCAACCCATACCCCTTTGCTTCTGAGAGATTGTTCCCAAATCCACCACTCACTCACACCTCACCCCTGCCTGAATCCCCCTTCCTTGGGGGCACCAAATTTCTCCAGGATTAAGTGAATCCTTTCCCACTGGGGCCAGACAAGGCAGTCCACTGCCACATATGCACTGGGGACCAAGTGAATGTTCTTTGGTCAGTGGGTTAGTCTTTGGGAGCTCTAAATGGCAAGTTTAGTTAATACTGTTTTGTTGTTCTTCCCGAAGGGTTCCATTTTTATCCATGTATTTCCTTTACACAGGAACAATTCTGGGTCAAATATTTTTAAGTTGGGTTGGGGACCCTATTCCTCCACAGAGGCCTTGTGTATCTACTGGAGGTGGTTTCTTCACGTTCCATCACTCTACTGTTGGGCTTTTTGCAAAAGGTCAAATTTAATCTTGGGAGACTCTCACATCCCAAGTCTCTCATACTAACTAGAGAATCCTCCTACCACCATCCTCCATCAGTTGCATATTTTCGATCATTCTCTTTGCCCTCTGGATTTTCTCCTGCTCAGCCCCATACCTGATTCTGTCCCCCCCTTTCCCCTCCTACACATTTCTACCCAGGTCTCCCCTTTCCACTACCTTCCATGATATTTTGTTCCCCTTCTAAGTGGGATTGAAGTAGCTACACATGGTATTCCCATACTGTTAAGCTACATAGGGTCTGTGTGTTGTATCATGGAAATTCTGTAGTAGAGTGTCCCCTAGATGGAAGCTTCTCATATCTGTTACCTGGGTTTATTTCAAATCACAGTTTAATTGTTTCATAAAAAGCAAATAACTCAATATATAAATTATATATATATATATATATATATATATATATATATGTGTGTGTGTGTGTGTGTGTGTGTGTGTGTGTGTGTGTGTGTGTATACAGACAAATATTTATGTAACAGCAAATATTGAAATACTGTTATATAGTCCTAGCAAGAGCGATTCGACAACAAAAGGAGGTCAAGGGGATACAAATTGGAAAGGAAGAACTCAAATTATCGCTATTTGCAGATGATATGATAGTATATATTAGTGACCCCAAAAACTCCACCAGAGAACTCCTAAACTTGATAAACAGCTTTAGTGCAGTAGCTGGATATAGAATCAACTCAAACAAATCAATGNGCGCTCATGTCTCTAGCTGCATATATGGAAGAAGATGGCCTAGTTGGCCATCATTGGGAGGAGAGGCCCTTTGGTCATACAGACTCTATATGCCCCAGAACAGGGGAATGCCAGGGCCATTACGTGGGAGGGGGTGGGTAGGGGAGCAGGGCGGGGACGCGGGAGGGTAAGGGAAAATTTTCTGGATAACAGGTGAAATCTAAATGAAGAAAATATCTAATAAAGAGAAAAAAAAACTTCATAGTAAACTTATTTCACAAACTGTGCTTGGGTATATATCTATATCTATATCTATATCTATATCTACATCTACATCTACATCTACATCTACATCTACATCTACATCTACATCTACATCTACATCTACATCTACATCTACATCTATATCATGACTTTGACAACAAATAATTGAGAAAGAGCAAAGACCAAAGGGGACATATGGGAGAATTTATTTAGAGGGAGAAAGAAACATTGATATAACTATAATATAATGCAGAAAATAAATGATATTGAAAAAAAAAACAGATGTCCCTCAAAAAATAACAGAAAGTATCTTTTCTGTATCATCAGTCCTAGCACTGGATAGAGAAAGGTAGATCTTAGGCTTGTAAACATGCAATACTTCAGCGCACACTTGATTTCAGGTGGGAGGAGACTTTTTCTCAAATATATGGCCTGTCTTAGCACATGTGCTTCTGTGACCAGGGTGCTCCCCCCAACTCAATGTACATTAACATGTCTAAACTGACTATACCTGGGGCAAGGCTGTGTTGCTGTACATAGTGTTACATTTAGGCCTCATATAATTCTGAGACATCACAGTGCATTCTTGGCCTTTTGAGATCAGTCAGTGAATTATATCTTGGGTATTCTGTGCTTTTGAGCTACTATCCACTTATCAGTGAGTGCACACAATGTGTTGACTTGTGTGGTTGGGTCACTGCACTCAGGATAATATTTTCTAGTTCCATCCATTTGCCTGTGAATTTCATGGGTTCATTGTTTTAATAGCTGAGTAGTAATCCGCTCTGTAAATGTACCACATTATCTGTATCCATTCCTCTGTGGAGGGACATATGGGTTCTTTTCAGCTTCTGGCTATTATAAATAAGGCTTCTATGAGCATAGTGGATAATGTGTCCTTATTAAATGTTGGAACATCTTCTGGGTATATGCCCAGGAGAGGTATTGCTGGATCTTCCAGTAGTACTATGTCCAATTTTCTGAGAAACCTCCAGACTGATTTCCAGAGTGATTGTACCAGCTTGCAATCCCACCAATGGTGGAGTAGTCCTCATTCTCCATATCCTTGCCAGCATCTTCTGTACCCTGAGTTTTTTAACTTAACCTTTTTGACTGGTGTGAGGTGGAATCTCAGGGTTGTTTTGATTTACATTTCCCTGATTACTAACAGAACTGAACATTTCTTTAGGTGCTCCTCAGCCATTCTGTATTTCTCAGTTGAGAATTCTATGCTTAGTTCTGTATCACATTTTTAAGAGGGTTATTTGCTTCTCTGGAGTTTATCTTGTTGAGTTCTTTGTATGTATTGGATATTAGCCCTCTATCATATGTAGAATTTGTAAAGATATTTTCCCAATCTGTTGGTTGCCTTTTTGTCCTATTGGCAATGTCCTTTGGATTATAGAAGTTTGCAATTTTATGAGGTCCCATTTGTCAATTCTGGATCTTAGAGCATAAGCTTGCTGTTGAGTTCAGAAAATTTCCCCTTGTGCCCATGTGTTCAAGGTTCTTCCCCAACTTCTTTTCTAATAGTTTAAGTGCATCTGGTTTTATGAGGAGTTCCTTGATCCACTTAGACTTGAATTTTGTACAAGTAGATAAGAATGGATCAATTTGCATTCTTCTACATGCTAACTGCCAGTTGAACCAGCACCATTAGTTGAAAATGTTTTCTCTTTTCCATTGGATGGTTTCTGTTCCATTTTCATAGATCAAGTGACCATAGGTGTGTCAGTTCATTTCTGGGTCTTCAATTTTACTCCTTTGATCTACCTGTTGTCACTGTACCAATACCACACAATTTTCATCACTATTGCTCTGTAGTACAACTTGAGGTAAGGAATGGAGATTCCAAAAGATACTCTTTTATCCTTGAGAATAGTTTTTGCTATCCTAGGTATTTTTTTATTCCAGATAAATTTGCAAATTGCCCTTCCTAACTCTGAAGAATTGAGTTGCAATTTTAATGGGGATTACATTTAATCTGTAGATTGCTTTCAGTAAGATAGCCATATTCACTATATTTATCCTACCAGTCCATGAGCATTGGAGATCTTTCCATCTTCTGAGATCTTTGTTTGTTTGTTTGTTTTTTGTTTTTTGTTTTGAGACTGGAGGTTCTTATCATACAGATCTTAAAATTCCTAATTAAGAGTAACACAGAGGTATTTTTTATTATTTGTGACTATTGTGAAGGGTGTTGTTTCTCCAATTTCTTTCTCAGCCAGTTTAACCCTTGTATAGAGAAAGGCCACATTTGATTTTGGTTTGTTTGAGTTAATTTTATATCCAGCTACTTCACTGAAGTTGTTTATCAGGTTTAGGAGTTCTCTAATAGAATTTTTAGGGTGATATATATATATAAACAGCCCCATATCCCTATACATATATATCAGGTATATATACCTGAAAATAGTCATATTTTAACTTCTTCCTTTCCAATTTGAATCACCTTGATCTCCTTTTGTTATGAATTACTTTGGCTAGGACTTCAAGTACTATATTGAGTAGGTAGGGAGACATTGGGCAGCCTTGTCTACTCTCTGATTTTAGTGAGATTGATTCCAGATTCTCTCCATTTACTTTGATTTTGGTTACTAGTTTGCTGTAGGTTGCTTTTATTATGTTTAGGTATGAGCCTTGAATTCCTGATCTTTCCAAGACTTTTATCATGAATGGGTGTTGGATTTTGTCAAATGCTTTCTCAGCATCTAAAGAGATGATCATTGGTTTTTGTGTTGGAGTTTCTTTATATTGTGGATTACATTAATAGATTTCCATATATTAAAAAATCCCTGAATCCCTGAGATGAAACCTATTTGATCATGATGGATAATCATTTTGATATGTTCTTATATTCGGTTTGTGAGGATGTTATTGAGTATTTTTGCATCAATATTCATAAGGGAAATTGGTCTGAAGATCTCTTTTTTTGTCGGGTCTTTATATGATTTAGGTATCAGAGTAATTGTGGCTTCATAGAATGAATTGGGTAGAGTACTTTCTGTTTCTATTTTGTGGAATAGTTTGAGGAGAGTTGGTATTAGATCTTTTTGAAGTTCTGATATACCTATTCACTAAACCCTGGGCTTTTTTTATTTGGGAGACTATTGATGAATGCTTCAATTTCTTTAGGGGATATGGGGCTGTTTAGGTCATTAATATGATCTTGATTTAACTTTGGTACCTTGGTACCTTTCTAGGTACCTTTCTAGGTAATTGTACATTTTATCCAGGTTTTCCAATTTTGTTGAGTATAGCCTTTTGTAGTACAATCAGATGATGTTTTGGATTTCCTCAGTTTCTGTTGTTATGTTTCCCTTTTCATTTTTGATTTTGTTAATTGGGATACTTTTGCTGTGGCCTCTAGATATTCTAGCTTAGGGTTTATCTATTTTGTTGATTTACTCAAAGAACTACCTCCCGGTTTGGTTGATTCTTTGAATAGTTCTTTTTGTTTCCAGTTGGTTGATTTCAGGTGTGAGTTTGATTATTTCCTGCCATCTATTCCTCATGGGTGAATTTGCTGCCTTCTGTTCTAGATCTTTTAAGTGTGCTGTCAAGCTGCTGGTGTATGCTCTCTCTAGTTCCTTTTTGGAGGCACTCAGAGCTATGAGTTTTCCTCTTAGGAAGCTTTCATTGTGTCCCATAACTTTGGGTATGTTGTAGCTTCATTTTCATGAAACTCTAACAAGTCTTTAATTTCTTTCCTTATTCCTTTATTGCCCAAGGTATCATTGAGAAGAGTGTTGTTCAGCTTCCATGTGAAAGTTGGCTTTCTATTATTTACAGAAATGGTCAATAATATATATTATACTTTACATGGATGATATCATATTATCAGGGAAATATCCTTTGTACTTGCATTTATGTTATAGAAATTTACAACAGGTCTTATCTGATAAAAGATTACAAATAGCCCCCCAAAAAGAGCAAACTTAAGATGTTTGGGGAAACACCTTCATAGAAGCAGCAGTAGGGATGTTGAAATAGTGGGGTTCTGGGGAGGGGGAAATTGAAAGGGGATAAAATTTGAAATATAAATAAAAACTATATCTTATTAAAAAGTATTAAAATAAAAAAGAAAAGTAAGTTATAGTTATTCAACCAAAACAATAGAAATTATTTAATATTGTGATAGAAAAAAATTTAAATATGTGCTAACTGCATTATTGTGTATTTCTGTTTTTACCTTATAATTAACTAACATCTTATTTGAAAACATATGTACATGATACTAACTTTCTGTCATGAAAAATATCATGAAGAAAAAAGTACAAATATAAATTATAAGTTTCTGTTAGGGAGCTGCATCCACACTAAAAAGTAATCTTAATAATGTAATGAAATCCACATACTAAATGCTTCAATGTAAATAAAAAAGAAGCAATCATATTTGTTGTCAAAATTCTTTGTTTTCCAAAAATTTAGGACCAATTTTCCTCTTGAAATCACATACCCACACAAAAACATACAAACATACACACACACACACATACACACACACACAAACACACACACACACACATATTCTAAATAAAACTTCACAGAATTAGTCCCAGTTTTGGAAAAAATCTGCTTTACAATTAATATCAATATTATCTCACATATTTAGCATAGTGCAGTGACTCTAAAGGAGAAAAATCTGTTCTTCAAACATATGATATATAATATGTTTGCCCTGCAGATATCAAATTGATTTTGTTTTTATTATACTGATTAAAAGTCATCACTGAATTCATGTAGAATAATAATTCATTAAATACAAATAAAATTAATTATGTAAAGTTAAAAACATACCATTAATAAGATGTTCCTTTTGATACCATTTACCCAGGTAAAATAATATTAGGTACCATATGAAGCTGAAATGAAGTAATTATAATGTTAAACTAATATAATAATACTTTAACACATGGAATATATTCCAAGTTCAAAAACCAAAAAGGAACCAATATATTCATAGAATCACACTGATTGTGAATTCCCACTGTGATAAGCTCACCACACCATAGTTTCTTCCCATATAACTCCCTGATAGCCCATCCTTGTACCAGTAAGGGTTCCACAGCAGCAGAAACCAAACAGGCTAGAACCAGAAGAAGAAAATTTATTTTCCAGATTCTTTTCTTTCTAATTGAACAGAAGAGTAGAGAGTTGTTCAGCTGCAGGTGAAATAATGGACTAAAGAGGCAAATAAAGCATTTCAGTTTGTACAATGTGTAATGAACCTGTTTATGCTTTTAAATGAACCTTATTTAAGTTTTCAGAACACTTTGGAAGAACAGGTGGTCCTATTTGTGTCTAGCATTGCTTCGTGGGATGAGGTTTCATCACATGTCTTACTTAGGATCCAGGCCAACTGTCCTTTATTCAACAACATTAATCTCCAACTGAACATCCTGTCCCAAGCTTGAAACAGCTCAGAACTCCAAGAGACAAAGGATAGTGTGCTGCTTTTGTCTTACGGTTTGTTTTGCATTAAATGCCGCTCCTTTACAAAAACAAATATTATGGTGCTTCCAATATTTTAGATAGCAAATCAATTCACTTGCCTTCTTAAGCTCATGTTTTGGATAAATTTCATTTAGGTATTATTACTTTTACCTAAGAACTATGGGATTTTTTTGTATATTCTGTTAGACCCACAGATTCATGGTGTATTCTGGTTGGTTGAGAAATTTAATTACCGGCTAGTTATCATGATTCATTCCTTTTAAATAACAGGAAACAAGGCATTGGTCCACTGAACAGTGACTATAAATCCAGGTCTAAGCACATTGGTCAGTTTAAAGGAAGCCAACAGCATTTTTACAACGATAAACAAACAAGTGAACAAATTACATAACATCTTTTTTAACTCTTTTTTTAATTAGATATTTCCTTCATTTACATTTGAACTGCTATTCCCAAAGCCCCCTATACTCTCCCCACATCTTGACCTCAAACCCACCCACTACTGCTTTGTGGTCTTGGCATTCGCCTGTACATATGGCCCTGTGCATATTATCTTCGGTCTGGAGAAGATATAAGATCTTTTAAGTTTCACAAAAAATGATCTTTGAACAAACATATGCTCATTTTTCTAGTATTGAACTTTTTATTAGATATTTTCTTTATTTATATTTTAAATGCTATGGCCTTTCATACTTACCTCTCTGAAAATCAGCTATACCCTCCCATCCCCCCCTGCCCCCCAACCCAACCACTCCTGCTTCCTGGCCCTGGCATTCCCCTATAATGGGGCATGTAATCTTCACAAGACCAAGGGCCTCTCCTCCCATTGATGTCCAACTAGGCCATCCTCTGCTACATATATAGCTAAAGACAAGAGCTCTGAGGCTACTGGTTTATTCATATTGTTGTACCCCCATGGGGTTGCAGACTCTTCAGCTCCTTGAGTATTTTCTCTAGCTCCATTATTTGGGACACTTGTTCTATACAATAGATGACTATGAGCATCCACTTCTGTATTTACCAGGCACTGGCATAACGTCACAAGAGACAGCTCTATCAGAATCCTGTCAGCAAAATTTTGTTGGTATATGCAATAGTGTCTGGGTTTGCTGGTTGTTTATGGGATGGACCCATGGGTAGGGCAATCTCTGGATGGTTCTTCCTTCAGTCTCTGCTCTGAACTTTGTCTCTATAACTACTTCCATGGGCATTTTGTTCCCCATTCTAAGGAGAAACAAAGTATCCACACTTTGGTCTTTCTCATTTAGTTTCATGTTTTTTGCAAATTGTATTTTGGGTATTCTAACATTCTGGGCTAATATCCACATATCAATGAGTTCATATCATGTGTGATCTTTTGTGATTGGATTACCTCATGCAGGATGATATCCTCCACATCCATTCATTTGCCCTCAGGCTCACGAATATCCATCAATGGAATCAACTATATAAATAAACTCAAAGACTAAAACCACATGATCATCTAAGTAGATGATTAAAAATCATTATACAAAATCAAACCCCATGTCATGATAAAGTCTTGGAAAGATCAGGCATTCAAGTCCCATACCTAAACATAATAAAAACAATATACAACAAACCAGTAGCCAACATTAAACTAAATGGACAGAAACTTGAAGTAAGACCACTAAAATCAGGGAGGAGACAAGGCTTCCCTCTCTCTCCCTAACTATTCAATATAGTACTTGAAGTCCTAGCCAGAGCAATTAGACAAGAAAAGAAGATCAAAGGGATAAAACTTGGAAAGGATGAAATCAAAATATCACTATTTGCGGATGATATGATGTTATACATAAGTGACCACAAAATTCCTAAACCTGATAAACAACTTCTGAACAGGAGACAGAGAAAGTACACAAGGAGCTGTAGGGGTCTGCAACCTTATAGGAGGAGTGATGATATGAACTTACCAGTACCTTCAGAGCTCATGTTACTAATTGCATATGTAGGAGAGGATGGATGAGTCAGACATCAATTGGAAGAGAGGGCCTTGTTCTTGTAAAGATTATATGCCCCAGTATAGGGGAATGCCAAGAAAAGGAAGCAGGGGGCAGGTGGTTTGGGGAGAAGGGGGATAGGAGAGTTTATAGGGAATTTTTGGAGAGGAAACTATGAAATGGCATAACATTTTAAATGTAAATGAAGAAAATATCTAATATGTTCAATACTGGAAAAATGAACATATGTTTGTTGAAAGATTATTTTTGTGACACTTTAAAGTTCTTATGTTGCCGGGTCTGGTGGCACATGCCTTTAATCCCAGCACTCGGGAGGCAGAGGCAGGTAGATTTCTGATTGCGAGGCCAGCCTGGTCTACAAAGTGAGTTCCAGGACAGCCAGAGCTATACAGATAAATCCTGTCTCAAAAAACCCGAAAAACAAAAACAAAACCACAAATTAGAAGTGGGTGAGTTGCAAAACAGGGTGGGGGGAGAATATAGGGAGCTTTGGGGATAGCAGTTCAAATGTAAAGGAAGAAAATATCTAATTGAAAACAAAAGAATATACAAAAAATCCCGTAGTTACTTAGGTTAAAGCAATAATACCTAAGTGAAAGTTATCCAAAACATAAACTTAAGAAGGTGAGTGAATTGATTTGTTATCTAAAATATTGGAAGCACCATAATATTTGTTTTTGTAAAGGATCATCGTTTAATACAAAGCAAACAGTAAGACAAAAGCAACACACTATTCTTTGTCTCTTGGAGTTCTAAGCTGTTTCAAGCTTGGGACAGGTTGTTCAGTTGGAAATTAATGTTGTTGAATAAAGGACAATTGGCCTGGATCCTAAGTATGATATGTGATGAAGCAGACACTCCTTAACCAAAATATTTCAATGTCATGACAGTAAGGATAGAAAAGGGTAACCATACTAAAATGATCAGCATTCCAGAAAGTAAAATCATTTCTGTCTCTTTCGTGAAAGGTAGACTCATCATGTATTCATCATCAGCATGTTTAACTAAACAACACAAGAGGAAATAGAAAATCTCAATATAGTAGAAACTTCATGAATGTATTAATAATGTAATAAATGATACTCAAGCTATATGTATTTTCTAGGATTCAATAAGTAACTGAATGAAACACTTGAAGCAGTGTTCTGTGCTATGAATTAATCTCTTAGAACTGTTTTCATTTTGTCCCATAATTTTGGGGATGTTTTGCCTGTGTTTTTGTTTAATTCTAGAAAGTCTTTATTTGAGTAGAGAGATTATCAAGTTCCATGTATATATGTACTTTCTGTTGTTTTTGTTGTTAGTGAAGTCCAATCTTATTCAGTGACAGTCAAATAAAATACATGGGATTGACTCGATTTTTTTTTAATCTATTGAGGTATGTTTTGTGTACAATAATATGGTCAGTTTTGGAGAAAGTACCATGTGGTACTGAGAAGATGTCATATTCTTTTGCTTTAGGATGAAATGTTCTGTAGATTTCTGATAAATCCACTTGGTTCACAACTTTTTTTTTCACTGTTTCTGTGTTTAGTGTTTGTTTCCATAATCTGTTCATTGATGAGAGAGGGTTGTTGAAGTTTCCCTCTATTATTGTCTGTGTTTCAACATGTGCTATGAACTTTAATAATGCTGCTTGTACAAACATGGGAGCCCTTGAATTTGGGGCATAGAAGTTCATAATTGAGGGTTCATCCTGGGTATTTTTCTTTTGATCAATATGTATTGTTCATCTCCATCGTTTTTTAAAAACTTTTCTTGGAAGTCTCTATTATTGGACATTGGAGTTGCTAATTCAGCCTGTTTGGGGGAATCATTTACTTGGAAAAAGAATTTTACCTGCCTTTTGCCTTGAGGTAGTATCTGTCTTTGTCACTGAGGTTTGTTTTCTGTATGCAGGAAAGTATTGGGTTCTGATTACATATCCTTTCTGTTAGTCTATGCCTTTTTATTGGGTAATTGAATCCATTGATGTTGAGAGATATTAAGGACCAATGCTTATTGCTGCATGTTATTTTTGTTTTCAGGGGTGGAATTATGATTGTGTGGTTATTTTCTTTTGGATTTGTTGTGAGAAACATCAATTTCTTGCCTTATCTTGGGTGTACTTTTGCTAGATTTTTCCTTCTATTCTCTGTAGGGCTGGAATAATGGAAGAACATTGTTTAAATTTGGTTTTGACATGGAATATCTTGGTTTCTCCATTATAGTGATTGAGACTATTGCCAGGTATAGTATCCTGGGCTGGTATTTGTGATATCATAGGGTCTGTATGTTATCTGTGTAAAATCTGGCTTTTAGAGTATTTGTTGAGAAGTCTGGTGTAATTCTGATAGTTCTGACTTTATATGTTATTTGAACTTTTTCCCTTACCACTTTTACTATTACTTCTTTGTTCTGTGTATTTGTTGTTTTGATTATTAAGTGATGGGAGGAATTTTTTTCTGGTCCAATATTTTTGATGTTCTTTATGCTTTTTAGGCTTTTAGAAATCTTTTTTTTTTTTAAATCTTAAAGAAGTTTTCTTCTGTAATTTTGTTGAAGATGTTTACTGGACATTTGAGTTGAGAATCTTCAATCTTTTCTACAGCTGCTATTATTAGGTTTTCTCTTTCCACTGTGTTCTCATTTTTTTGAAGTTTTTGAGTTAGGAGCTTTTTTGTATTTGTATTTTCTTTGACTATTATATCAATGTCTTCTCTTGTGTCTTCTATGCCTGAGATTCTTTCTTCTCTCAATTGTATTCTGTTGGCAATTCTTACATCTGTGACTCCTGATCTCTTTCCTAGGTTTTCCATGTCCAAGACTGTCGACCTTTGTCCTTTCCTTAATGTTTATATTTACATTTTCAAATCCTGGATGGTTTTATTCAATTCCTTCACCATTTGATTGTACTTTCTGTATTTATTTAACAGATTTATCTATTTTCTCTTTAAGTGTATCTACTTGTTTACCTGTGCATACCTGAGTTTCTTTAGTAGAGTCATGTATGTCCTTCTTAAAATCCTCTATCGTTTTCATGAGATTGGATTTTATTTTAGAATCTTGCTTTTCATGTCTGTTGGGGGTATCCAGGGCTTGCTGTGATACTGGGATCTGATGTTACCATGTAGCATTGGTTCTGTTACTATTGTTCTTGCACTTGCCTCTTGCCATCTGGTTACCTCTGGTGGAAACTGGTGTTATTGTCTCTGACAGGAGGCTGTCCCTCTCTGAGACTATGATCTTGAGAGTCTGGTCATGTCAGATCTCCTAGGGGTCAAGCTGCCTCTCATTGAGGACAGAGTGGATTTAGAGTCAAAATCTAGTGTCTGCTCCCAGGCAGAGATGAAAAACACAAGGAACATGTGCCTCTGCCTTGGCAGAGGTTCCTGCATCTCTTGTGTCCCAGGGGTTCCAAGTTATGCAGGGGAATTATTATGGTAGAGGATATGTACTCACCTGAGATCCTGGATGTGTCACAGCTGCTTCTTGGTGAGGGCAGTATGAGTGGAGAGCCAGTACCCAGGCTCTGGTCCGAGTCCAAGTTGTAAACCTATTATGTGGATTTTTGTTATGGTTTCATTAAGATTCCTCTTATATGTTGATGTTATTCTTAACTTAATATGAACATATTATCATATGTATCATGTTTGCTTAATCATATTTTGCATGATATAAAACTATTTTCGCTGGGTGTGGTGGCTCACGCCTTTAATCCCAGCACTCGGGAGGCAGAGGCAGGCGCATTTCTGAGTTGGAGGCCAGCCCGGTCTACAGAGTGCGTTCCAGGACAGCCAGGGCTATACAGAGAAATCCTGTCTCAAAAAAACAAAAACAAAAACAAAAACAAACAAACAAACAAACAAAAACCAAAAAACCAAAAAAAAAAAAAAAAACAAATAAAACTATTTTCATGTACATAGTATATACATTGTCAAATAAGATGTCAGAAAATTATATTATCAACAGAAATACATAATAATGTTGTTAGTATATTATATATGTGAGAAATTCTCATTACCTCAATTTAAAATATTCTGTATTTATTTTTTAATTTGATATTTTCTTTATTTACATTTCAAATTTCATACCCTTTCCTGGTTTTTATCCTGAAAACCCACTGTCCCATCTTCCCAACTCCTGCTTCTATGAGGGTCTTCCCCAACCCACCCACTCCCTCACATGCACACTGGCATTACTGTACATTTTGGCATCAAACATTCACAGAACCAAGGGCCTATCTTCCCATTCTTCCATGTGTGGTGTTTGGTTTTTGGTTTTGTCTCTAGGAGATAGGATGGGTCTTTTTGTTCGATATTGTTTTTCTTTCTATGGGGTTTCAGACACCTAATCTACTTTAGCCCTTTCTCTAATTGCTCCATTGAGGACCCTGAGCTCAGGACAATGGTTGGTTGTGAGCATCCACCAATGTATTTTTCAGACTCTGGCAGAGCCTCTCAGGAGATAGCTATATCAGTATCCTGTCAGGAAGCACTTCTTGGCATCTGTAATGATGTCTGTGTTAGGAAACTGTATATAGGATGAATAGCCAGGTGGGGCAGTCTCTTGATTGCCTTTCCTTCAGGCTCTGCTCTGTATTTTGTGTCCATATTTCCTCCCATGAAGATTTTTTTCCCCTTTCTAAGAAAGACTGAAGACCCACACTTGGATCTTCCTACTTCTTGAGATTCATGTGATATGTGAACTATATCTTGGGTATTCTAAGCTTTTGGACTAATATTCACTTATCATTGAGTACATGCCATGTTTGATATTTTGTAATTGGGTTTCCTCACTCAGAATGAAATTTTCTAGTTCATCTTCTGCCTAAGAATTCTATTACGTCATCATTTTAATAGGTAAGTAGTACTCCATTGTGTAAATGTACCATATTTTCTGTATCTGTTCCTCTGTTGAAGGACATATGAATTGTGTCCAGCATCTGGCTATCATAAATAAGGCTCCTATTAATATATTGGAGCATGTGTCCTTTTTATATGTTGGAACAACTTTGGATACATGTCCAGGGATGGTATAGGTGGGTCACCAAGTAGTACTATGTTCACTTTTCTGAGGTAGTGGCAGACTGATTTCCAGAGTGGTTGTATCAACTTGCATTCCCACCAACAATGGAGGAGTGTTTCTCTTTTTCCACATCCTTGCCAGCATCTCTTGTCATGTGAGTTTTTGATCTTAGCCATTCTGACTGTTGTGAGGTGGAATCTCAAGGTGGTTTTGATTTGCATTTCCCTGAAGACTATGGATGTTGAACATTTTAGATGCTTCTTGAACATTCTATATACTCAGTTGAGAATTCTTTGTTTAGCTCTGTACCCCATTTTTATAGAGTTATTTGGTTCTCTGGAGTCTAACTTCTTAAGCTCCTTGTGTATATTGGATATTAGCCCTCTAAGGTAAGTAGGATTGTTAAATATATTTTCCCAATTTGTCAGTTGCTGCTTTGTCCTATTGACAATGTGCTTTACCTTACAAAGGCTTTGCAATTTTATGAGGTCCCATTTGTCTATTATTGATTTAAAGCATAACCCATTTGTGTTCTGATCAATGACTTTACCCCTGTGCTCATGTATTTGAAACTCTTCCTTATTTTGTCTCCTGTTAGTTTTAGTGTGTATCATTTTATGTGCAGGTCCTTGATCTACTTAGACTTGAGCTTTGGGCAATGAGATAAGAATGGACCAATGTGTATTTTTCTCCATGCTGACTGCTAGTTGAACCAACATAATTTGTTGAAAATTCTCTTTTTCCAACTAGATGGCTTTAACTCCATGTCAAAAATCAAGTGACCATAGTTGTGGGTTCATTTCTGATTCTTCAATTATATTCCATTAATCTACCTGCCTGTTACTGTGCCAATACCATAAAGATTTTATCACTATTCCTCTGTAATACAGCTTAGAGTCAGGGATGGTGATTCCTTCAGAAGTTCTTTTATTGTTGAAAATAGTTTTTGCTATCCCTGGTTTTTCGTTATTCCAAATGTATTTTTAAATGCATTTTGCTCTTTCTATCTCTGTGATGAATTGAGCTGGAATTTTAATGGGGACTTCATTAAATCCATAGATTGCTTTTTGGCAAGATAGCCTTTTTTAATACATTAATTATGCCAATCCATGAACATGGGAGATCTTTTCACCTTCTGAGAAATTCTTCAATTTATTTCTTCTGAGATGTGAAGTTCTCGTCATATACATCTTTCACTTGCTTGGTTAGAGTCACACCAAGGTATTATATAGTATTTGTGTCTATTGTGAAGCATGTGTTTTCCCTAATTTCTTCCTCATCCTGGTTACTTTATCCTTCTAGTAGAGGAAGGCGACTTGTTTGTTTGAGTTTTATCCAGCCACTTTGCTTAAATAGGATATTGGGTTTACCTGTGCTGTGGTGGAATTTTTGGGATCACTTAAATACACTATTATATTGTCTCTGAGTAGTGATACTTTGATTTCTTTCTTTCTAATTTGTAACCCTTCAACTCCTTTTTGGTGTCTAACTGCACAGTAGAGGCCTTCAAGTACTATATTTAATAGGCAGGGAGAGAGTGGGCAGCCTTATCTAGTCCCTGATTTAGTGGGATTGTTTCAAGTTTCTCTCCATTTAGTTTGATATTAGCTACTGGTTTGCTGTATATTGCTTTTACTATATTAATATTTGTATCTTAAATTTCTGATCTTGCCAAGACTTTTACTACAAAGGAGCATTGAATCTTGTCAAAAGCTTTCTCTGACTCTAATGAGATGTTCATGTGATTTTTTTTCCCTTTGAGTTGGTTTATATAGTGAATAAAATTGATGGACTTGCATATATTGTACCATCCCTGCATCCTTAGTATGAATGAAACTTGTTCATGATGGATTATCATTTTGATAGATTCTTGAACTCAGTTTTCTAGAATTTTGAGTATTTGCATTGATAATAATAAGAGAAGTGGATCTGAATTTCTCTTTCAATGTTGGATCTTAGTGTGACTTAGGTATATATGTGTGTTTCATAGAACAAATAGGGTTGTGTCCCTTCTGTTTCTATTTTGTGGAATAGTTTGAAGAGTATTGGTATTAGGTCTTCATTATAGATTTGATAGTATTGTGCACTAAACCACTAAACCAGCCACTTTGCTTAAATAGGATATTGGGTTTACCTGTGCTGTGGTGGAATTTTTGGGATCACTTAAATACACTATTATATTGTCTCTGAGTAGTGATACTTTGATTTCTTTCTTTCTAATTTGTAACCTTGTTTTCTTTCTTTTTTTTTTTTTTTTTTTTGGTTGGTGACTTGTAATGACTGCTTGTACTTCTTAAGAGGTTATGGGACTATTTAGATGGTGTATCTGATCCTGATTTAACTTTGGTACATGATATCTTTCTAGAAAATTGTCTCTTTCATCCAGGTTTTCAGTTTTGTTGAGTATAGGCTTTTGCAATAGGATCTGATGATTTTTTTTTTTTTGAGTTTTCTTGATTTCTTTCTTTCTGTCTCTCTTTTCATTTCTGAAATTGTTAAATTGGATACTATCTCTGTGCACTGTGGTTAATCTGGCTAATGGTTTATTTATCTTGTTGATTTCAAAGCACCACTTTCTGGTTTTGTTGATTCTTTGTGTCTGTCCTTCCTTATCTTAATAAAATTTGGTAAAATTTTATTTTATTCAATATTAGAAAGGCTACTCCAGCTTATCTCTTGGGTCTATTTGCTTAGAAATATTTTCCCAGCCTTTACTCTGAGTTAGTGTCTGTCTTTGTCACTGAGGTGCATTTAACTTGATGGAGAAAAAAAAATTTACATTCTGTTTATGTATCAAGTCTGTTAGTCTATCTATGTCTTTTTAATAGGGAATTAAGTCCATTGACTTTAAGAGATATTAAGAAAAAGTGATTTGGGCTTCCTGTTATTTTTGTTGTTAGAGGTGGATTTATATTTGTGTCACGGTCCTCCTTGGGGTTTGTTGAAAGAAGATTATTTTGTTGCTTTTTCTAGTGTGTAGTTTCCCTCCATAGGTTGGAGTTTTCCATTTCTCATCTTTTGTAATGATGCATTTGTGGAAAGATATTGTGTAATTTTTTTAGTCATAGATTATCTTAAATTCTCCATCTATAATAATTGAGAGTTTGGCTAGGTATAGTAGCTTGGTCTTGCATTTGTGTTCTCTTAGAGTTTGTATGACATCTTTCCAGGATCTCTTGGCATTTATAGTCTCTGGTAAGAAGTTTGGTACAATTCTTATAGGTCTGTTTTTATACGTTACTTGACAATTTTCACTTAGTGCATTTAACTTTCTTTGTTTTGTACATTTTGTGTTTTGAGTATTATTTGACAGGAGAGATATCTTTCTGGTACAGTCTACTGGGAATTCCATTGGCTTCTTGTGTGTTCACTGGCATCTCATTTCTAGGATATGCCAATTTTCTTCTATAATATTGTTGAAGATATTTACTGGCCCTATAAGTTGGCAATCTTCCCCCCCCCCTTCTATACCTATTATCCTTATGTTTGGTCTTCTCATTGTGTTCTGTATTTCCTGGAAATTTGGGGTTAAGAACTATTTGCAGTTTGTATTTTGTTTGAATTTTTGGGCAATGTTTTCTATGGTATCTTCTGCACCTGAGATTCTCTCTTCTCTATTATATTCTGTTGGTGTTGCTTGCATCTATGACTCTTGATCTCTATTCAAGGTTTTTAACTCCATGGTTGCCTCCCTTTGTGATTTCTTTATTGTTTCTATTTCCATTTTTAGATCCTAGATAGTTTTGTTCAATTTTGACACCTGTTTGGTTGTGTTTTCCTATAATTACTTAAGAATTTTATTTGTGTTTTCTCTTTAATCGTTTCTACCTGTTTACCTGATTTCTCCTATAGTTTCTTTTGGGTTTTTTGGGGGGTTTTTGGTGGTTTTGTTTTGTTTTGTTTGTTTTTGTTTTTTCGAGACAGGGTTTCTCTGTATAGACCTGGCTTTTCTGGAACTCACTCTGTAGACCAGGCTGGCCTTGAACTCAGAAATCTGCTTGCCTCTGCCTCCCTAGGGCTGGGATTAAAGGCATACACTACCACGCCATATTACCTTAATGGAGATATTTATGTCTTCTCAGTATTCTTTCAACATGAAAATTGATTTTTTAAGTCCATCTCAATTGTCTGGTGTGATGGCATATCCAGGACATGCTATGGTAGGAGAACTGGGTTCTGATGATAACATATAGACTTGGTTTCTGTTGCTTAAGTTCCTCTGTTTGCCTCTGGTTATTTCTAGTTCTACTAGCCCTTGATGTCTCTGACTGATGCATGGTACTGGTATAAAAACAGACAGGTAGACCAATAGAATAGAATTGAAGACCCAGAAATGAGCCCACACACCTTGGGTCACCTTATCTTTGACAAGGGAGCTAAAACTATCCAGTAGAAAAAAGGCAGCATTTTCAATAAATGGTGCTGTAATAACTGACAGTCAGCATGTAGAAGAATGTGAATTGATCCATTCCTTTCTCCTTGTAAAAAGCTCAAGCCTAAGTGGATCAAAGAACTCCACATTAAACCAGAGACACTGAAATTCATAGGGGAGAAAGTGGGGAAAACCCTTGAACATATGGTCCCAGGGGTAAAAATTCCTAAACATAACACCAATGGCCTATGCTGTAAGATCACAAATCGACAAATGGGACCCTATAAAATTGCAAAGCTTCTGTAAAGCAAAAGGTACTCTCAATAGGACAAAAAGGCCACCAACGGATTGGGAAAGAATTTTTACCAATCCTAAATCTGATAGGAGACTAATAGCCAATATTTACAGAGAACTCAAGAAGCTGAACTCCAGAAATTCAAATAACCCCATTAAAAAATGGAGTACAGCGCTAAACAAAGAATTCTCAACTGAAGAATGCCAAAGGGCTGAGAAGCACCTTAAAAAAATGTTCAAAATCCTTAATCATCAGAGAAATGCAAATCAAAACAACCCTGTGATTCTACCTCACACCAGTCAGAATGGCTAAGATCAAAAATTCAGGTGACAATGGGTGCTGGCAAGGATGTGGAGAAAGAGGAACACTCCTTCATTGCTGGTGGGATTGCAAGCTGGTACAACCACACTCGAAATCAGCCTGGGGGTTTCTCAGAAAACTGGACATACTACTACCGGAAGATCCAGCAATACCTCTACTGGGCATATACCCAGAAGATATTCCAACTGGTAACAAGGACACATGCTCCACTATGTTCATAGCAGCCTTATTTATAATAGCCAGAAGCTGGAAAGAACCCAGATGTCCCTCAAAAGAGGAATGGATACAGAAAATGTGGTACATTTACACAATAGAGTACTACTCAGCTATTAAAAACAATGAATTTATGAAATTCTTGAGTAAATGGATGTGAGGATATCATCCTGAGTAGGTAACCCAATCACAAAAGAAGTCACTTAATATGCACTCACTGATAAGCGGATATTAGCCCAGAAACCTAGAATACCCAAGATACAATTTCTAAAACACAAGAAAATAAAGAAAGAACAATGAGTCGATACTTCATTCCTCTCTATAATAGGGATTAAAATATACATGGAAGGAGTTGTAGAGACAAAGTTTGGAGATAAATGAAGGGATAGACCATCCAGAGACTGTGCCACATGGGTGGTCCATCACATAATCAGCCACCAAATTCATTCACTACTGCATACACCAGCAGGATATTGCTGAAAGGACCCTGATCCCCTTCAATACAAGGAGGGAAGCTAACCTCAAGAAAATGCATGAACATAATCTATAAACAATCTAGAGAAGATAGCCTCATGAACAGAATCCCAACTCTAACAACAAAAATAACAGGAAGTAACTTGTCCATAATATCTCTTAATATCAATGGACTCAATTACCCAATAAAAAGACATAGACTAAGAGACTGGTTATGTAAACAGGAGTCAACATTTTTCTGCTTACAGAAACCCTCTTCAGGGAAAAAGAGAGACACACTCATAGTAAAAGGCTGCAAAACAATTTTCCAAGCAAATGGTCCAAAGAAACAAGCTGGAGTAGTCATTCTAATATTGAAAAAAAAATTGACTTTCAACCTAAAGTTCTCAAAAAAGATAAGGATGGGTACTTCTCACTCATCAAAGGTAAAATTTACAAAGAGGACCTCTCTCTTCTGAATATCTATGCTCCAAATGCAAGGGCATCCACATTCATTAAAGTAACTTTGTTAAGTCAAAATACTTGTTACACCTTACATAATAATAGTGGGATACTTCAGCACCCACCACACTCTCATCAATGGACATATCCTGGAAACAAAAACTAAGCAGAGGCACAGTGAAACTAACAATAGTTATGAAACAAATTGATTTAACAGACATCTATAGAACATTTTATCCTAAAACAAAAGGATATATCTCCTTCTCAGCACCACATGGCAATTTCTCCAAAAGTGACCATATAATTAGTCACAAAACAGGCCTCAACAGATACAAAAATATTGAAATTATCCCATGCATCCTATTATATCACCACTGACTAAGGCTGATCTTGAGTAACAACATAAATAATAGAAATCAAACATTCACATTCACGTGGAAGCTGAACATAACTAATCAATGATACATTGATCAAGTAAAAATAAATAAAGAAATTAAACAGTTTTTAGTGTTTAATGAAAATGAAACCACAACATACCTAAACTTATGGAACACAATGAAAGCAGTCCTAAGAGGAAAACTCATAGCTATGAATGCCTGCAAAAAGAAACTGGAGTTAATATCCAGGGGGCTATTCCAGCTCAAATACTTAGCAGGAGTTAGTAAGGTCAACTGAGGAACTAGGGTCACAGGAAGACACAACAATTCTTTATCTATAATTATGGAAAGAATTTTAGTAAGGGTACCACTATACCAAACAAACAAACAAACAAACAAACAATCCAAAAAAAAAAAAAAAAAGGAAAAAGAACCCTTCATGGGCAATCAGATCCTGACTAGGAGAGCTAGTTTGATTGCAGAGATTATCATTGGGACTAGTACAGCAGAATTTAAATTGTTGTTGTTCAGGGACCAAGAACAGGATGCTTCAAAAATTGAGGATAAGGTCTTAGGACTGGCACCAGAGATATTAAAAGGGATGGGAAAAAGGAGAGCTGTCAATGGAAGACGTACTAATGCAGCACAAAGGAAGCAGCCTGAGGCATTTCTTAATCACTTAATATTGGCAAGTATCAGGCCATCTCTTAAGAGAGATAGCCAGAGAAAAGGGTGATATGTGGACAATGTGGAGAGCTTTGTACTCAGTTCCTTTTCTTTATTCTGTATCTACTGTTGTTCTTAGAAGCTCATAATTTTTTCCTTGCATGCAAAACTTGGTCAGAAGTGCCTGTAGCTGTATCTCTCAAAAAATCATATGGAGACTTTAGTTCTAAATCTTTAGTAATTTCTCTATTGATGGTGAAATTTCCTCCAGCAGGAATATCCATCAACTTAGTGTTGTTTACCATTACCACAAATTCTAGGCCTTTTCATACTGTTGGATGTAATAAAGGGTGTATCAAGGATGAAGGCCCAAAATAACTTCTCTATCATAATTGACAGGACAATCTACAAAATCATGATCGGCATGAGTCTTTGTCCCAGCATCAGCATATCTCACTCACCACTCTGGTAGCTAGCATGCTCCTTAAGCATCCTGTAGAAAAAGAAAAAAAAAAGAAACAAACAAACAAACAAAAAAATGCCCCTTTCCCCAAACACAGAGTGTTCCTCAGCATTGAAATTTAAAAATTTTGGTGGTGTATGGGGATATGACTGCCCATTTTTTGTTTTCAAATACCAGTTTTTTAGAGTGCAATATGCATGTTCAGTAATTCCTTGTCTCATGGATTATAAGGAATTCCAGTTTTATGTTCAATTCCAGTTGACATTGAAGATCCTCACCCACTGTGGGCAATACCATCCTGGAGCAGGTGGTGTTAGGCCTTATAAGAAAAGAAGATGGAGGTGAGTCTCAAAGTAATTTAATAGCACCATCTCACAGTGATCTCCACTTCAGTTTCTGCCATCAGGTTTTGTCCTATAACTTCTGCCTTGGCTTTCCTCAAAAAGTATAATTTATAATAATCCCTTTCATTTCCAAGTTGCTTTTTCTGATAATTTTACCACAGCAACAGGAAAGAAACTAAAACACACATACACACACCACACTTATTCTCATATACATATATACTCATATGAATATGTGCACATAAAAATAAGAGAGTTAATATAATATCACTGATTTACACAAATCATTACCAATATTAGAGCTTTCAAGTAGTCAGAAATTTTCATTTTATGTTACTAAAGTCTCAAAATTATTTCAGATCAATGATTATTTTTTTAATTCCATTTGGTTTTATATATTACATTGTCTTACTTCTCTATTCTGTTTATATTTATATTAGTGTGGATTCGAGTTCCTGAGATGTCTGCAGAAACTACCTGATGGATTACAAGGAAATACTCTAGAGAGGTTGGAATGTTGCCACTTCAACTAATTGCCTAATGTGGCAATCAGGCTTAGCCATTTGAATAACAATTCCCTGGCCACCTATGATTCAGAACTACATCTTCTGATTAATGGATTAAAGAAAGTACAGGATGTATCAATTTACTTTTCCTAAGTATTAAACTTTAATTTAACACATATGACTGTCTCCACTGTCTGTACCCTGCTTGGAAGCTGGGTATAGACTGTGAGCTCCCCCTGGCTTGATGACAAGATGTTTTCTTCCTCCCAGAGAGGGCTTCATATTTAAAACTAGATCAGCATATAATTGCTGAGTGGCCAGTTGTGCCCCAGAACCAAATCCACCAATATGTTTCTGTGTGGGTATGTCCTTGTAGAGATCAGAGGAAAACTTGTTGAGGTTGCTACCAGATTTGGGGCATCAAACTCATGCTATCAGTCTTGGCAGTAAGCATCCTTCATGCTGAGCAACTTCACCAGCTCTATTTCTTCATTTTCTTAAATGTAGCACTACCTCAAACATCTTCAAACAGTGCATCTCACAATATATAGTCTCCTCATTAGTCAGATTCCAACATCAAGATGTGCTTGGAGTCATTCCCTCCGAAACCAACTGGGGGAATAAGCTATTGGCAGATGGTAACTCTTAATGTCCTTGGATTGTAGAAGCATCACTCCTCTAATGCTCAGTGTCCTGAAGTATAGGCAGAGTGAATTTTCCTCTGTCCAACCTCTGCTTCTCCAAGAACCTGTTAGCAGGTTACAAACTATTCAATTCTTGTCTGGTAGCATGGTTAAAAACTCCATTTCCAAGAGCAATTTACATTGGGAGGCCCAAATCTTGGAAACAAACATAGGCATTTGGTAGGTGTCAGGGTTTGCAATTCTTTTCTAATTCTGCACTACCCTGTTTGAAAGAATGAGAATGCCCAGATATCCAGTCATGGGGACACAAACCTGTCAGTCTTCACGCAGGGGAGAGAGGAGGATCAGGAGTTCAAGGTCAGCCTTGGCTACATAAATAGTTTAAAGAAAGCCTGGGCTGTTGTGGGAAATATTAAAAAATGTAGCATCCTGCACTAACACAGGCTACTCTCAGATCCCTGCAACCCTGCTGCCTCCATGGCTAACTCCATGCAGAGACCACTCATCTCAAAATTATCTTGCTGTGGATTCTGTACACATTCCCAGCGATCTACCCTCTGTGATCAGCAGTCACAAATCTCAGAAACCCTGTAAAATCAAAACTCTAGAGGCTTGTTATTTATAAGTCAGATATATATCAGTAAATTCTAATCCCCCCCAAAATCTACACAATGAACTCAGAGCCAATTGATATTTGTATATATTGGCCACCTAGTCCTATAATTATACATCTCTTATAAATAAGATATTTATAGCTACCTGTGGCTATTTAAAGCCACTCAGAAACTAGATTGTCTTTCTTTTCCTCCATCTTCCTTCCTTATCCTCTTTGTCAAATTCTGGTCATTTCTAAATTCCCCAGAAAGACAACCCTAGAATAACCACCTCCAGCCCCAAAGCCTATCGAACTGGGACAAGGACTCTTCATAACTACTTCATGTTTAAAATGGGCAATGAAATCTTTGAATGGGGAGAGGGTCGGGAAGATGAGGGAGTTGGTTGGCCTTAAGACATCCACACCAACAATTGCTATAGTCTCTGATATGTGTGGCCTGACTGGATCCCCCTAAGAAATGTGGAGTTCAAGCAGTTATGTTCAGAATATCTCATGGTGAGAGTCACCAAGGCTGTATATTCTCTAAAATACAAATCTCAAAACAAAAATTTAGTATCATCAAGATATCTATATGGATTGTATTAGTCTTTGTAGGGTGTTCAAACTACAAGGTTTAAATTTTACTCCAATCATTGTTGGGGTCCACCATTCTGGTGTACCCAAAGACTGGGTCTTCTGGTGGGCGAACTGGGGCTAGTGGAGACTAGAAGGGAAATAAATGAAAACATTGAGAGGAATCACCAATCAAAGCATGTCTGTCTTTACTGACAAATCTTTCTTGGTTTTGAGAGGGAAGTCCCCTCCCACAGTCAGTTCTGCACAGGTGTCTGGAATGTAGTTGAAGTCCAATGCACTGTGGAATGTCCCAGCTGAAAGAAGGATCTGGGTGTCTGGGTGGGGCACAGCAGACAGGTACCAGGATTCTGGAGAAGCTCAGGTGTGGTTTAGCACAACAATGGAAGCCAACCTTAGCTGGAAAGTCACTCTGCAGGTGGCCTGCCTCAGTGGCAGGTCTGCTCTCAGCCTGGAGAAGGCTGGGGAAGGAGGCTCATCTCCTCTTTACTTATATAATAAAATTAAGCCGGACTGAGACATAAAATTTATTTAATGCTCTATAGTCCTGCCTGGGAGTTATGGGGGCTGGCAGCCACAGGGTGTCTTAGGAAATTCTCAGATCCTCCTGAACTATTCATGTCCATCATTGAGAAATACATGTAGCTTGTGTGTGAATATTATTGCACAAACATGGCGCTGTGGTGTAATATTAACAAGCTATGGCCTTTTGGCATGTTTTAGAATGATATAGTTCTGAGATCTGGTTGCCTATCAAATGCTAATGACCCTCATTGAACACCTAGTTCCCTAATTCAGACCAAGGCCACAAATATATATTCCATGGCTCTTTCATAATGCTGAAAATCTGCTGCCTGCACCTCTTGGAAGAGACCTGCATGCTTGCTGGAACCTTGCTGTAGGGGAAGACAGACCTGCTTGAAACACAAAAGCTGAACACAGTTGAAACACAATAGGATAACAGAGATTCTTTTGGGAGAATGTCCAGGTACTCTTATTCAGTTGCAAATTAGCAATGACCAAGCTTAGGCTTCTGCCTCCCTGTGTGGGAGAGGTGACTTGGAGAATTCACAGTGAGACTGTTTCTCTGGAATGGGGGTTGGGCACCAAGTAAACTCTCATGGCTGAAAACAATCTTTCATAATATTCATAGGAAAACTGTAATATTGGAATTATTCCTAGACCAGTTTTTGATTGAGTTAGAATAACTGATCACACTGAAGGAAAGAGAAAAACCATTATTACTCTTTCTTATGACTAAATTTTTTAAAGACAAATTCCATAGTCTCTAATGTTCTCTGTCCCATAAGGTTAAAATGCTTGAAGCAAGGCAGCTTAGCTTGTCCAAGATTTGGGACAAAGGCAAGCAAAGTGGGTTAAAAGTATATACCTGTTACCACAGTCAGGGCATTCAGTGAACTCACACGTCAGCCTATTGCACGAATCCTTCTGGCAGTTGTCAGCTTCTGTAGCACTCTGTGAAGAGAATCTAACCACACCCTCTTTTCCAGATTAGACAAAAGCAAGATTTTTGCCTTTGGTGGCCTGGGGGGGAGGGGGTCTAACACCCCTGTTTTGTTTCTTAAAATTTAAAATTTAAAAGCCAATAATTATTTGTCTTTGAGAATTATAAAAATTCTCAGTATCATGGGTAACATTAATTGTTGAGGAAACATTTCAAATACTTGACTGTTAAAGCTAGTTCCAATATCTGTATAAATCTGATTAGGAATGTCAAGCATATAAAAAAAATAACAGGCAATAACACTTTTAGTTGTTTCTCTTGAAGAGTAGTTGTAACTAGAATGTTTGAAAAGTTTTAAGTCACCTGTGCATATTTTATTTATCTATAAATCAGAAATAAGAGTATCCAATTGCAGCAATTGATTAAGTATATGTAATCAAGAATTGATATCATTATGTGAAAACAGGTAAAAGCTGAGTACACTAAGAACAATTTTTTACAATTTGACATGCACATTCTGTAAAAATATTAAAACATTATTTTAAACCATTACTATTTTGATGATGAAAAGAATGAGATTATATGGCCAATTATTCTTGTATAAGGCCTATAATCCACCTAGAATATAAATCTAGCACAGCAGCACTTTAAGAGGTTTTATCCAGGAAATCTAGAACAAATTCTTAAATATCCAAAGATAGTCTTCTTCAAAGAACAGCATTTTTTTTTTCTTATGAGCTGTATATACTTAAACAATTGCAAAATTTGAAATTAATAATATCTTAGGGTCAAATAATTTTAGCAGTTTTAAAGCTCTGAGCTATATATTGACCATTAATATACAAATTAAACTTTGATTATTTAATATTTTAAAAAACCATTTACAGTGCACAATTTAATTATCTGTGCTGAAGTAGGAGGAAACTCAAAAGAATAAATGTATGATCTAATTTATATATACCTTTCACTCATAGAAGGGCCTTTTAAAATACAATAGGTGGAATGCATGGATGAACTTTTAGATGTATAAAAACATACATAAAAACAATTTTAACTTATGTTTAGGATAATGATTATCAAATTTATTTAAAATGATGGCCTACAATAAGCCGGATATTTATGTTTTGCAATAACCAAATTAATTGCTGTTTGGAATGAGAAACAGATACTTTGTCAGGTTTTTAAGACTCAAGATTTGTTGTAATTTTTTTCTAAAATATAAGGATTTACTTTACAATTCTTAGCACCACAGCCCTAAGAGAATGTTAAAATTTTACTCTGAGATAAAGAAGAATGATTTTACATTAATGTTTTTTGTGTAAAAATTGCTGTGGGCACATTTAATAACCATAACTAAAATAAGTAGCTAGTTTTCAATTACCATAAATTAAAATTAATAACAATTAAAAAGGCTTTCTTTATTTTCTGTAAAGTACTTTGTACTTTACCAATTAAATTGTGTCTTTCCAGACAACACCCAACAAAGATTTGAGTCATCTTAAGACTCTAAGTGAGGTCTTAGCCAAATAAAATCTCCTAGAAGCTTTTGAAAATAAAATTTTGAAGCAAATCAATTTTTCTTTCTAAGATTTTCTGTACTAAAATTTCCAAGTACAACTAAAACCCTAAATGTTGCCTAGAAGCTTTTGAAAATAAAATTTTGAAGCGAATCAAGTTTTCTTTCTAAGATTTTCTGTACTAAAATTTCCAAGTACAACTAAAACCCTAAATGTTGCCCCTGAATATTCTCTTCAGATACTCCCCGGTACTTTAAAGCTCACTGAATGAGAGGAAAAAAAAAAATCTAAACTGAATTGCCCTTTAGAGGTGCCAACTAACCAAAACCTTTCACTTAGGAAGCAGCATACACTGAAAGATTCAAACTCTTATTTCCTTCATTTGAAGCAAAGATAATAAAAATGTCTTACATATGTTAGCCATACTTAAACCTAAAATGTTTCTAGTGAATACAAACATCGCTAGAAACCTTTTGCAATTAACAGGGTGTGCAAAGGAATAAACAAACTTTCCAATCCATAATAACCTTTTAAGAAGGAGGCAAGCCAGCTTGGAATACTTGTATAAATCTTACAGCCTGCTTGACCAATTATAAATCTTAAATTTAAACTTTATAATTAATAACACCTGAGTATATCGGAAAAAATGCAGTTTAGCTAGGAGGAATCATAATTATTCATTAAGCCACGTGAATGATGGTACAATGAATTTTTTGGTTACTTTGTTGGATTGATTCATCTGAATCTATTTTCAGGTGGTCTTCCTCTGTCATATCTGATCCATATAACTCTGAAAGGTGTATAGACAATAATCACCATTTCTAAAAACACAGGATCAAAACATTTTCCCAAATCAGCATATCCTTGAGCCAGTAACCAGAAAAACCTTTATTTTGACCTCTCTCCCAGAGAATAATATAACCCCAAACTCAAAATCACACCCATTTTGATAATTAAAACAACACAAAACCAATGGAGTAAACTAAATACAGCAGGAACCCATTCTTAGGCTTTGTCTATTTTGTCATACCAGGAAATTAACCCAAAATTCCCATGGAACCCTTGTTCCAAAAATAGGAGTATCACTCACTCTCTAGTTCTCTTGCTCTCTTACTCTCCCTCTATTGCTCTCTCTCTCTCTCTCTGCTCTCCTTGCCTTTTCCCTCTTTCTGCTCACACACACTCTCCTTCCATGTCGCTGCCTTTTCTTTTGTAGAATCAACAAATCAAATGCAGTAATGTCAGTATTTTCCAAACCATTTTACATGCGCATACTAGAAATTTCATGTGCAGTTATAATTACAACATGTAGAGCTACATAGATAAGGCAAAAAAGTTTTAATTAATTAATTATTTTTTTTTACACTCCATATTTTTTTTCTTCTTTTTTTTTTCTTCTTCAAAAGTCCCCTCCCTCCTCCCTCCTCCCTGCTCCCCTGCCCACCCACACCCACTTCTTGGCCCTGGCGTTCCCCTGTATTGGGGCATATAAAGATTGCAGTACCAAGGGGCCTCTCCTCCAAATGATGGCCGACCAGGCCATCTTCTNGCTATATCAGGGTCCCTTCAGTAAACACTTGCTGTCCTATGCAATAGTGTCTGAGTTTAGTGACTGATTATGGGATGGATCCCCGGTGGGTTAGTCTCTGTATGGTCCATCCTTTCATCTTAGCTCTAAACTTTGTCTCTGTAACTCCTTTCATGGGTATTTTGTTTCCTATTCAAAGGAGGAATGAAGTATCCACACATTGGTCTTCCTTCTTGATTTTCATGTGTTTTGCAGATTGTATCTTGGGGGTTCTAAGTATCTGGGCTAATATCCATTTATCAGTGAGCGCATATCCAATGACTTCTTTTGTGATTGGGTTACCTCACTAAGGATTATGTCCTTCAGATTCATCCATTTGCCCAAGAATTTCATGAATTCATTTTTTTTAATAGCAGAATAGTACTCCATTGTGTAAATGTACCATATTTTCTGTATCCATTCCTCTTTTGAGGGACATCTGGGTTCTTTCCAGCTTCTGGCTATTATAAATAAGGCTGCTATGAAAACACTTTTGAAAAATTCAGTATGCCTTCACAATAAAATTCCTGGAGAACCTAGAGATATCAGGATTGTATCCCAATTTGACAAATGCAATAAATATGAAGCCAATGGGCACCATTATTCTAAGCGGGAAACAAAGTAAAGTGTTTACTCTAAAATCAGGAATAAGGCAAGGATAATCCTTCTCCTACCTCATGTTCTTGACAGTATTTAAGATTTAGCTGGACCCAACCCCACTAAATTCAGGGACTAAACAAGGCTGCTCACTTTCTCTCTAGGTATTCAATATAGTACTTGATGTCCTAGCCAGAGCAATTTAAAAACAAAAGGAAATCAAGGGGATACAAACTGAAAAGAAGTCAAAATATCTCTCTTAGCAGATGATATGATATTATATATAAGCGACCCTAAAAATTCCACCAGAGAAATCCTAAACCTGATGAAAAGCTTCAGTGCAGTAGCAGGACATAAAATTAACTCAAACAAATCAGTGGCCTTTCTCTACACAAAGAATAAACAGGATGAGAAAGAAATCAGGGAAACAACACCCTTCACAATAGTCACAAAAAATAAAAATAAAAATAACTTGGTGTGACTCTAACTAAGGAAGTGAAAGATCTGTATGATAAGAACTTCAAGACTCTGAAGAAAGAAATTGAAGATCTCAGAAGATGGAAATATCTCCCATGCTCATGGCTTGGCAGGATTAATATAGAAAAAAATGGCTATCCTGCCCAAAGCAATCTAGAGATTCAATGAAATCCCCATTAAAATGCCATTCAATTCTTCACTAATGTAGAAAGGACAATTTGCAAATTCATCTGAATAACAAAAAAAATCTAGGATAGCAAATACTATCATCAAAAATAAAAGAACCTCTGGTTGAATCACCATGCCTAAACTCAAGCTGTACTACAGAGCAACTATGATACTAGTACAGTGACAGACAGGTAGATCAATGGAATAGAATTGAAGACCCAGAAATGAACCCACCTATGTTCACTTGATCTTTGACAAGAGAGCTAAAACCATCCAGTGGAAAAAAGACAGGTTTTTCAACAAATGGTGCTGGTACAATTGGTGGTTATCATGCAGAATAGGAATTGTTGAGGATAGTTTTTGCTATCCTAGGTTTTTTATTATTCCAGATGAATTTGCAGATTGCCCTTTCTATCTCAGTGAAGAATTGAGTTGGAATTTTGATGGGAATTGCGTTGAATCTCATCTAACGAAACCCGTTCTATCGGTAAAACTGATATAATTAGGACGGTTAGGTACTCGTACCCTCTAGAAAGGTAGAAGACTCCAGAAGAAGTTAAAGAAAGAAGTCTCTGAACTTCAAGAACAGTATGTCTAGAAAGTGAAGGAAGCAATTTCAGTGTGGTTCCATAAAATATAATAAACACTCTATTGTGAAGGGTATTGTTTTCCTAATTTCTTTCTCATCCTGTTTATCTTTTGTGTAGAGAAAGGCCACTGATTTGAGTTAATTTTATATCCAGCTACTGCGCTGAAGCTGTTTATCAGTTTTAGGAGTTCTCTGGTAGAATCTTTAGGGTCACTTATATATACTATCATATCATCTGCAAATAGTGATATTTTGACTTCTTCCTTTCCAATTTGTATCCCCTTGATCTCCTTTAGTTGTCGAATTGCTCTGGCTAGGACTTCAAGTACTATATTGAACAGGTAGGGAGAGAGTGGGCAGCCTTGTCTAGTCCCTGATTTTAGTGGGAATACTTCCAGCTTCTCTAAAGACCTCCACATTAAACCAGAGGCACTGAAATTCATAAGGGAGAAAGTGGGGAAACCCTGGAAGATATGGGCACAGGGATAAAATTCCTAAACAGAACACCAATGGCCTGTGCTGTAAGATCACAAATTGACAAATGGGACCTTATAAAATTGCAAAGCTTCTTTAAAGCAAAAGATACTGTCAATAAAACACAAAGGCCATCAACGGATTGGGAAAGAATTTTTACCAATCCTAAATCTGATAGGAGGATAATATCCAATATTTACAAAGAGCTCAAGAAGCTGAACGCCAGAAATTCAAATAACCCCATTAAAAAATGGGGTACAGAGCTAAACAAAGAATTCTCAACTGAAGAATGCCAAAGGGCTGAGAAGCACCTTAAAAAATGTTCGAAATCCTTAATCATCAGAGAAATGCAAATCAAAACAACACAGATTCCACCTCACACCAGTCAGAATGGCTAAGATCAAAAATTCAGGTGACAGCGGATGCTGGCGAGGATGTGGAGAAAGAGGAACACTCCTTCATTGCTGGTGGGATTGCAAGCTGGTACAACCACTCTGGAAATCAGTCTGGCGGTTTCTCAGAAAACTGGACATAGTACTACAGGAAGATCCAGCAATACCTCTACTGGGCATATACCCAGAAGATATTCCAACTGGTAACAAGGACACATGTTCCACTATGTTCATAGCAGCCTTATTTATAATAGCCGGAAGCTGGAAAGAACCCAGATGTCCCTCAACAGAGGAATGGATACAGAAAATGTGGTACATTTACACAATGGAGTACTACTCAGCTATTAAAAACAATGAATTTATGAAATTCTTGAATAAATGGATGTATCTGGAGGATATCATCCTGAGTGAGGTAACCCAACCACAAAAGAAGTCACTTAATATGCACTCACTGATAAGCAGATATTAGCCCAGAAATCTAGAATACCCAAGATACAAGTTCCAAAACATAAGAAAATCAAGAAAGACCAACACGTGGATACTTCACTCCTCCCTAGAATAGGGATTAAAATATACATGGAAGGATGTTCAGAGACAAAGCTTGGAGCTAAAATGAAAGGATGGGCCATCCAGAGAGTGCCTCACCCGGGTGATCCATCACATAATCAACCACCAAAGCAGACACTACTGCATACACCAGCAGGACATTGCTGAAAGGACCCTGATATAGCTATCTCCTGGGAAGCTTTGACAGTTCCTGACAAATGCAAAAGTGGATGCTCACACAGTACACAGGGTCCTCAATGTAGGAGCTAGAGAGTGTACCCAAGAGTTGTAGGGGTCTGCAACCCTATAGATGGAACAACAATATGAACTAATCAGAACCCCCAGAGCTCATGTCTCTAGCTGTATATGTATTAGAAGATGGCCTAGTTGGCCATTAATCGGGAAGAAAGGCCCTTGGTCTAGCAATGTTTATATGCCCCAGTACAGGGGAATGCCAGGGCCAAGTAGAGGGAGAGGGAGGGTAGGGGAGCAGGGCGGGGGGGGAGGATATAGGGGACTTTTGGATAACACTTGAAATGTAAATGAAGAAACTCTATAATAATAATAATAATAATAATAATAATAATAATAATAATAATAATAANGAGAGAGAGAGAGAGAGAGAGAGAGAGAGAGAGAGATTCCCATGTTTTACTTCTTTTGGTTTTCTCTACATCTCTAAAAGTGTTCCAGTAGATTCTTCTACATCAGAGGATGTGCTGGCCCCACTGAATCAAAGCTTTACTCCCTCAGAGAATAGCGTGAGTGATGAATTGCCAACTCTGTGCCCTCACCTCAGTTTACCCTAACATGACAAGGCTGGCCTTCAATATATCTCTTTAAAATACTTTTGGAAATTTTCCAAAATAAACCATACAACAACAGAAAAGTAATTGAAATATCTAATATTCTTAGGAGTTTTATATAATTGTAGCTTTTACATTTTGAAATACACAAAATATTCCAATTTATGATAGGGTGATGAATGTGACTTTGATAATGGCTCCTGATAAATTTAACTTTAGGATGTGCATTGGGTACTTTATTGAAAACTCTTGTTACAACATTGAAATCAATTCATTTAATCATGCATGAAACTGGTGATAATTTTCAATAACCGTAGGGTATGTATGCAGAAAATCCTGATTGACAATTATGAATATTTTGTGATAATAATCTTGAATCGACATCAAAATTTAATTCCAGTGAATCTAGACTAGTAACTAATATAACTTTTCTGCTCATGAGATCAAAACTCCGATTTAGGACATGCATCTGTGAGGTGAGACAAAGAGGAAAACATTTAAAATTACTATTGAATTTCCTTCATATTTTCATGTAAGGATTTTATATTGTCAAGGTGCAAATTAATAATCTTTATTATTTGTTCTAATTTCAACTCACTTTTACAGGAATCAACTTACCTGTTTCATAGACATTTTCAATATGTCTAGTAGGAATTCCAATGTACTCAATAATCTTCACATATTCGTCCCACATTTCTTTAGTGATATTCATTCCAGTTGCTGTATTTCATGGAAGAAAGGTCAGAAGAGACAGCCACTATAATCACTCCTAACAGTCTAAGTTCATTAAGTCTTCTAATCAGTTGGTAAATCCTGCTACTTTGACCTACGCTTCCTACCAGAATGGAGATGCCAGTCAGGGAAAAATTCTGAAGTCAGGTCAGACATTCTTATTATGGATAAGATAATAACTTACCTCCCATCATATCTAAGACACAAATTTAAAATGAGGAATATTAAAAGTAGCATTTAATTATTATTAAAATTATTATCCTGCACAACTCAATTTCACACAAGCATGATTAAACTTGAAATATATTAGTGAATAAAATGCATTCCTATTCCAGTGTGTCATGAAACTAAATGTAAGGGACACAGTTATGTTAAAATTTACAAAAGGAAAACAAATGTTTTCTTCCATATGAGATTTACATACCCAGAGCTCCTGCCATCCTCACAGAGTTATCCAAATAATTAACAAATTGGACTTCGAATAGAATGGTGGTGTTTGAGAAAAAATGTATTGCAATAAAAAATTCAGATAGCCCTGTTAAATAAATTTTTTTATTACATGATGTAGAGTTTCCTATTTATTTATTTACATACTTACTTATTGTTTAGTTTTGCAATTTAATTTAATTACACCATTTGAAACTTCTCTTTCCCCCATAAAAGTCTGAGTGTGTACCCATGTACACTCTCCTTCAAATTTATGACCTGCTTTCTTACTGATTATTATCATATGCCTATATTTATCCTATTATTTTAATATCTATTCTATATTTTATGTTATACAAAATATGTATTATTTATACAATATAATAACTTCTGTAGCATGAAATATTTATTCATAAATATATCCCTTTCAGTCAATATTATATTACTTAGCTATATGTCATATTTTTAATTATATTATTTTTTAAAACATTGTAAATTCTTTCATAATAATCCCATTTTTATTGCTAGCATATTACAACATGCATTATCCTCTCTGCATTAAATTATTAAGTAAGGAAAATTTTTTCTTATCTTATAACATGAAATTTAAAAGAAATCAAGTGTATTCTTGTAGTTGACCAACTTTAACAAAACCTTTATCTATTCATTTGTTTGATTTTTGTTTGTTTGTGCCACCTAGCAAGGTTCATTCATAAGTACATTAGCCTGTCCCCCCACCATACTGGTGTAGAATATATAATGATGATGTTACATACTTCGTGGTAAGCCTCCCTCTGTTGCTGGATAAAAGTATAATGGGAAATGCTGAAGTGCATCTCTCACCATCCATGTACTAGGCTTGTAATAAGTCCCATTTCTTTTGGGACATATACTGAGGAATGGATTCCCTGTAAAATGAGGCAATATGGACCATTTATCCATGAAAGACAATCTTGATTAAGATCACATCCCTTACAAAACATGTAAATAATGCAGTCAACCCTGAACTCACAGTGAATTGTGCAATATTTCCATGGAGTTTTATCAGCCCAAATTGTGTGTAGTTGGCATGTTCCATTTATCCTAAACAATACATATTAAACGATAAACACTCCTTATTTCACATTTATCATCACATGTTTATTTGTCCCCCCTCCAAAAAAAATCTTGCTAAAAGTGGGTCACATTCTTGGTCTTGATCCTGCCTTTTATGGTTTCTAGATGTCTTCATTAATCATCTTCTCAGACTTTGATTCCTGTGGGGAATGGACCAACTTCCTGTGTGGACCAAGACTTATGGATAGGAATGGAGCTTAGACCCTTAATTGACAGGATTGGGAAATCACAGAGGTAAAGCAAGTGACTTCATTGATGAAATGCTAGGTATCCAATTATCAGGACGGATTGCAAGAGGGAGAGCATTCTTTACATTGAAGTTATAACACCGCTTTTATTACATTTGATATCAGAATTTCCTTTACTCATATTCACATTTATTAATATTTTACTTTTACTAAACATAGATTTAATTACATGATATATTTTTACTGTGTTGTTATTTTTATAATTTTAATATAAAGATTAAAACATCAAGATATGAGAACTCAAGTTTCATGTACTTTAGATGCAGTCACTTGTAACTCCAGCTTTTCTCAAATTACTATTAAATCCCAATCTTCTTATTTGTGTATTGTAATGCCTTGATTCCCATGTCAACAAATTGCTTCTTCTACCCAAATAACTTTTCTTACCTGACATAGTATGTCATGCTCATGAGGCTGTTTTGGTGAAAATACTTAACTTTACGCATTAGCATCCTCACTTGACTATTTTCTGCTGTTGTACTCTCATATTTGCCAGCAAGGTAAATAGTATTAAATTTACCTGAAAACTTAAGAAAAAGTATGAATTAAATTCCTCCACCAAGGCACATAAGTTTTAATCCCCACACCTACATGTCTGAGCATGATCTCCTACAACTTCATTTCTGAGAGATAGCTTATAGCCTTGGTAGGTACTATATCCACAGAGTGCACCATGTGAAATGACACCCCCACACATAAAATGACAAAATAATTTTAGGGAAAATTTAAGGTTAGAAATTTAAGTTATAGCAAAGAAATGTAAGTTCAAGCAAAGAAATAGAAATTATTTAATACCGTGGTAGAAAAATTAAATATAATTTGCTAACATCATTATTGTGTATTTAAGTTTTTGCCTAATCTCTTATTTAAAAATATATATACATGATAATAATTTTATATGTTTGGGAAGTAGCATCAACATAAAAATGCAATCTTAAAAATGTATTAAAATGTGGATACTAAATGCATTGAAAGAAAAAAATAAGGCAGCCATAATATGTGGATGTCAAATTTCTTTGAATGCCAATGCATTAGAACCAGATTTCCTTTAGAAATCACTCAAATAAGAGGAAGACTTAAAATTTTACACATTGTATGTTTTTGCCTCTGTGTTCTACATGTTTGCCACAACATTCTATTCAAAACCTGTAGTTACAACCACAAAACCACACACACACACACACACACACACACACACACACACACACACACATAAATGTGCAAAATAAAACTGCAAAAAATAAGTCCCTTTTTTGATATATTTCTGGATTATGATTAATATCCATATTATGTCACATATTGACTATGGTCAATGACTCTAAAAGAGAAAACTTATTCCTCAAATATATGATTTATAAGACATTTGCCCTGCAGATATCAAATTGTGTTTCTATTGTACTAAGAGTCACCCCAGAATTAATGTAGAATAGTGAAACATATAGTGTACTGTGAAAATAAAATTTTTATGGAAGGTTAATAAAACATTGCATTATTAAGGTGTTCATTTTCATAACTTTTACCCAGGTCAAATAATATTAAGCAATATAAAAAGATGAAATGAGGTAAAGTAACACAAATAATGTTTTAAGACATGGGATATATTCCAAGTACAAACTACAGAAAGGAATCAATATATTCATGGAATCACACTAATTTTCAGGTCACACTGTGATAAATTCACTACAGGCACATTTTTTCCTCCATAACTCTCTGAGAGCCCAACCATGTACCTGTAAGGTTTCCTCAGCAGCAGGCACCAAACATGTTAGCACAAGGAGAAGAAACTTCATCTTCCACAATCTTCTCTTTCTTCTAGAACAGGAGAGTAGAGTTGTTCAGCTGCTGATGAAATGATGGTATGAAGACGCTCACAAATCATTTCAGTTTGCACAATGTGCAATGAACTGATTAATTCACTCTTATTATTTTTTTTTTTAAGTTTCAAAGCAGTTTGGCAGGCTGGGTGGCAGTATTTGTAAGATTCTGGCATTGCTTCATTTTAACCCATAGGATTAGAATTCAGTGGAGTGCAACATAAATGTTCCTGAATTGTTGACACTCAGAAACATCATCAAGAAGAGCAAGCTGGTTTGGCAACATTGTACCCACAAAGAAGATCACCTTCATGAAATATTCCAAGAACATTAATACTGACCAGCATTATTCACAGGTTTATATAGGGGCAAGATCCAAGATTTTCCTGTTAATTCCCAGCTGACTATTAAAAATCCTATAAATGGATCACAATGAGGTTATTTTTTTCTAGTCAAGTAAAATAATTTCTGGTTTCTACAATGTATAAATTGCATATCAGTAGCACAGCTTCAAGGTAAAAATAAGTCCAAAATAAGAGTCTACATTCATTTTGCTAAGAGCAGTAAAATGCACAAATACGAAGACAATTTATTTAAATCATGCCAAAGAGTCACTTCTACTACTTGGAATATAAGTGACTTCCACTTGTTAAATTCCCATGTGTGTGATCTTGTTCGCATTCAATTATTTTCCAATGACCACCATTCAAAGCCTTGCCAGTCACTATGTTCTCTCCCTGCTCTCTCTCTCTCTCTCTCTCTCTCTCTCTCTCTCTCTCTCTCTCTCTTTCTCTTTGTATATATCTCTCTGTGTGTCTCTGTGTCTCTGTGTCTCTGTGTCTGTCTCTCTCTGTGTCTCTGTGTATTTCTCTCTCTCTCTCTCTCTCTCTCTCTCTCTCTCTCTGTCTGTCTCGCTATGAACAGGATGTAGCTCTCAGATACTACCCAAGCTCCATGCCTGCTGCCTTCTTCTCTGCCATAATCATAATGAATTAAGTTCCTAAAACTTAAAGCAAAACCCAGTTATACAGTTTCTCTTATAATAATTGCCTTGGACATAGTGCTCTTCCTGATAATACAACAGCGACTAAGAAAGTCAGTGAATATCAAAACATAATTAAGAACAAGTTTTAAAATCTCATCACAATAAATTGAATTTGCCAATTACTAGGTTGGAATGTTTTTCTTAATGGAGGAGTACTATACATATTTTAAAATAATTATATAGTTATATAATATATTTTGATCATAGCCACCCTCACATTCAAATTACCTTCCTTTACAGTGTTTTCCAATTCTTTATATATAAAAAAATATTTGTTTTTTAGTCTCTCTAATTCTCTCCCTTCTGCAGAGACTTTATTTTCCTTATTTTGTCCTTTCCTTTTTTCTTTTCTGTTTTTAAAATTATTGTTCTTAATATCTTTTGACAGTCTAGTCATTACACCCTTCCTGGTCCACCCTCTGATAGTCCTCATACCATTTCTCCTCCCCCATCTTGAAGAGGATTTCCCCACCTCCACCTCTATTCCACTAGACCACAGCACTCTCTGGGTCCTCAAGTCTCTTGGTGGTTAGGTGAATCTTCTCTTACTTAGGCTAGACTAGGCAGTACTTTGCTCTATGTGTCATGTGGTGAGGGGGCTCATATTAGCTAGTGTATGATGGCAGATAGGTGGGTCAGTGTTTGAGAGATCACAGGGAACCAGGTTAGTTGAAACTGCTGGTCTTCCTGTGAGGGTGACCCTCCTCCTCAAATTCTTTCAACCACAGGGGTCCTTTGTTTCAATCCATTGGTTGGCTATGTGTATGTGTATGTGTATGTGTATGTGTATGTGTATGTGTATGTGTATGTGTATGTGTATGTGTATTTGTATCTGACACTTTCAGCTGCTTGGTGGACCTCTCTGAGGACAGCATTGCTAGGTTCCTGTCTATAAGCGTACCATAGCATCAGTAATAGTGTCTGGTCTTTAAGGCTCCCCTTTAGCTAGATCTCAATTTGAGCTAGTTACTAGACTAACTTTACCTCAGTATTTTCTCCATTTTTCTCCCTGAAGTTCTTTTCATCAGGAGCAATCTGCATCAGGATTTTTGACTGTGGGATGGGAACCCCATTTCTCTAATTGTTGCTGTCCCTGTCTTTCTACTGGAGGTGGACAATAAAAGTGTCCTCTCTCCAGTGTTAGGAAATTCATCTAAGGCTCCCTCCATTCCATTTGATTTTCAGAGAAATGGGTGGACTTACTTTCTCTATTGGATTCTGGCCACCAGAAGCCAGAAAAGGTCACCATGATTCTTTGGAAAGCCAACTCTATGTTACTGATGGAGCTGACCGAGTGCTTCTAAGGTCCAGGCTTCTAGTTTTCCAACAGTTTTGTTAGTAGCCAATTCACTTTTCTGTCCAGTTCAGTCTTCTCTTTATTTTTATGCTGAATACTGGCTAAGGAATATGTTTTCTTTTTCTAAGTCTATGCGAATACTGCCCTTGGTGAATAAAGGCTTTCTGCATATCACATCTCATGAAGGCAGTATATAAAGTCATAAAATTAAGATAGACTGGAAAGCAACCAACACCTGTACAAATCTGTTAACCAAAATTTAAGAATGTTGACACAACTGGCCAAACAGCCACGAATGCCTCATGCATGAAACCTCTCTCTCTTTACTAAGACATATGTTAGAAAATACTACTAACATGTCTAATAAACCATGATTAAGACCATTAATCATTTAAGCTGAGTTGCCTTTGATTATATTGTCTATATTGTCATCAGCACATTTTTTCACCATAAACCTGAGAAATGATCTATATTAATAACTCGCAATCTAGCTTACAAGGGAATTCATGAAGAAGAAATGAAAACACTTCATTGTTACATAAAATTTAGTTATTTGCCTTTAAACCTAGCTATATATTATACCCATTGAACGATGTAAATTCAAACCCCTCAGGATTGCACATCAAGCTATTTTTCAAACACCAAAGTGTGCATGGTCTGTTCAGGCAATTTCAACCACATGCCCATGTGCTCAAGGTGCTTCGCTACTTTCTTATATATATATATATATATATATATATATATATATATATATATATATATTCCCTATACCCACCCAACGGCTCCCCTACCCACCCACTCCTACTTCTTGACCTTGGCATTCCCCTATACTGGGGTATATTAAGTTTGAAAGACCTAGGGGTCTTCTTAATGATGGGAATGTTCACTACCATTTGAACCAACATCATTTGTTGAAAATGTTGTCTTTCTTCCATTGAATGGCTTTGTATTTTTTCAAAATATAAGTGAACATCCATGTGTGAGTTTATTTCTGGGTCTTCAATTCTATTCCCTTGATCTTGTATGCTAGATTGTGAGCTATTTATATAACTTGTTGCTCAGATTTATGGTGAAAAAAAGTGCTAATCACAATATAATCAAAGGTATCTCAGCTTAAATGATATATGGCCTTAATTCTGGTTTATTAGACATGTTAGTAGTATTTTCTAGCCTACATATTAGTAAAGAGAGAGTGGTTTCATGCCTGAGACATTTATAATTGTTTGGTGAATTGTGTCAAAATTCTTAAATTTTGGTTAACAGATTTGTACGGGTATTGGCTTTTTTCCAGTCTGTTTTAATTTCCTGTTTTCCTATACTGCCTTCATGAGATGTGGTATGCAGAAAGCCTTTATTCACCAAGGGCAGTATTCACATGGACTTAGAAAACTATAAAACATATTTATTAGCCAGTATTTAGCATAAAAATAAAGAGAAAACTGAATTGGACAGAAAAGTGAAATGGCTACTAATGAAATTGTTGGAGGACTAAAAGCCTGGACCTTAGAAGCAATGGATCAGCTCCATCAGTAACATAAAGCTGGCTTTCCAAAGAATCATGGTTACCTTACAGTATTCTGGCTTCTGGTGGCCAGAATCTAATATAGAAAGTAGGTCCACTCATTTCTTTGAAAATCAAATGGAATGGAAGAGACCTTACATGGATTGCCCAACACTGGAGAAGAGGAAATCTTAATTCTCCACCTCCAGTAGAGAGGGACAGCAACAAGTGGAGGGATGGGGTTGCCATCCCCTAGTAAAAAACTCTGACACAGAATTATTCCTGACCAAATGAGCTTCAGGGAGAAAAATAGAGAAAATACTGAGGGAAAGCTAGTCCAGTGTCCAGCTCATATTGAGATCTAGTTCAAGGGGAGGCTTAAAGACCTCAGTCTATTACAGATGTTCTGCTATGCTTACAGACAGGAACCTAGCAAGGCTGTGTTCAGAGAGGTCCATTAAGCAGGAGAAAAATTAAGATACATATACATATACAGGTACAGGTACACATACACGTACAGGTACAGGTACATATAAAGGTAAACGTACACATACACACACATGTATATATACACATACTTATACCTAACCAATGGATTGAAAGAAGGCACCCATGTGGTTGAATGAAGTAAATGTTGAAAGAAGCTGAGGAAGAGGGTAACCAAAGTAATATATGGAAATCCATCAACTTAATCCACTGTACAAACAAACGCAAATACAAAAATCAAATATCATCTCGTTAGATGCCGAGAAAGTATTTGACAAAATCCAATACCCATTCATGATAAAAGTCATGGAAAGATCAGGAATTCAAGGCCCATAGCTAAATATAATAAAAGCAATATATAGTAAACCAGCGAGCCAACATCAAACTAAATAGATAAAAATTCGAAACAGTCCCACTAAAATTAGGAACTAGACAAGGCTGCCCACTTTTTTCCTACCTATTCAATATAGTACTTGAAGTCCTAACCAGAGCAATTCAACAACAAAAGGAGATCAAGGGGATACAAATTGGAAAGCAAGAAGTCAAAATATCACTATTTGCAGATGATATGATAGTATATATAAGTGACCCTAAAGATTCCACCAGAGAACTCCTAAACCTGATAAACAGCTTCAGTGCAGTAGCTGGATATAAAATTAACTCAAACAAATGATAAATGATTCTTTCTATACACAAAAGATAAACAGGATGAGAAAGAAATTAGGGAAACAACACCCTTTAAAATAGTCACAAATATTATAAAATAATGGTGTGACTCTAACTAAGGAAGTGAAAGATCTGTAAGACAAGAACTTCAAGTCTCTGAAGAAAGAAATTGAAGAAGATCTTAGAAGATGGAAAGATCTCCCATGCTCATGGATTGGCAGGATTAATATAGTCAAAATGGCTATCCTGCTGAAAGCAATCTAGATATTCAATGTGATCCCCATCAAAATTCTAACTCAATTCTTCAATGAGATAGAAAGGGCAATTTGCAAATTCATTTGGAATAACAAAATCCTAGGATAGCAAAAACTATCCTCGACAATAAAAAACCTCTGATGGAATCACCATGCCTGACCTCATGCTGTACTACAGAGCAATTGTGATAAAAACTGCATGGTACTTGTACATCAACAGACAGGTAGACCATTGGAATAGAATTGAAGACCCAGAGATGAACCCATACACCTTTGGTCACCTTATCTTTGACAAGGGAGCTAAAACCATCCACGGGAAAAAAGACAGCATTTTCAACAAATAGTGCTGGCACAACTTGCAGTTATCATGTAGAAGAATGCAAATTGATCTGTTCTTATCTCCTAGTACAAAGCTCAAGTCTAAGTGGATCAAAGAACTCCACATAAAACCAGAGACACTGAAATGTATAGAAGAGAAAGTGGAGAAAACCCTCGAAGATATGGGCACAGGGGTAAAATTCCTTAACAGAACAGCAATGGCCTGTGCAGTAAGATCACAAATGGACAAATGGGAACTTATAAAATTGCAAAGCTTCTTTCTGTAGGGTAAAAGATACTGTCAATAAGACAAAAACTCCACCAACAGATTGGAAAAGAAATTTTTACCAATCCTAAATCTGATAGGGGGCTAATATCCTATATTTACAAAGATATCCAGAAGCTGAACTTCAGAAATTCAAATAAACCCATTAAAAATGGGGCATACAGAGCTAAACAAAGAATTCTCAACTGAGGAATCCCAAAGGGCTGTGAAGCACTTGAAAAAAAGTTTCAACATCCTTAATCATTAGGGAAATGCAAATCAAAACAAGCCTGAGGTTTCAGTTTATACCAGTCCGAATGGCTAGGACCAAAAATTCAGGTGACAGCTGATGCTGGCAAGGATGTGGAGAAAGAGGAACACTCCTCCATTGCTGGTGAAATTGCAAGCTTGCACAACCACTCTGGAAATCAGTCTGGCGCTTCCTCAGAAAACTGGACATATGACTACCAATTGATCCAGCAATACCTCTGCTGGGCATATACCTAGAAGATGTTCCAACTTCTGGAACCAGGACACACACCCCACTATGTTCATAGCAGCCTTATTTATAATAGCCAGAAGCAGGAAAGAACCCAGATATCCCTCAACAGAAGAATGGATAGAGAAAATGTGGTGCATTTACACAATGGATTACTACTCAGCTATTAAAAACAATGAATTTATGAAATTCTTGGGCAAATGGATGTATCTGGAGGAATATCATCCTAAGTTAGGTAACCCAATCACAAAAAAGTCATTTGATATGCACTCACTGATAAGTAGATTTTAGCCCAGAAACCTAGAATACTCAAGATACAACTTCCAAAGCACAAGAAAATCTAGACAGAAGACCAACTCGTGGATACTTCATTCCTCCCTAGAATAGGGAATAAAGTATCCATGGAAGGAGTTGCAGAGAAGAAGTTTGGAGCTAAGGTGAAAGGATGGACCATCCAGAGACTGCCCCACCCAGGGGGTCCATCACATAATCAGCCACCAAATGCAAGACACTGCTGCATAAGCCAGCATGATTTTGCTGAAAGGACCTGATATAGCTGTCTCCTGTGAGGCTTTGTCAGTCCCTGACAAATAGATAAGTGGATGCTCACAGTCATCTATCCGGTGGAACACTGTAGGGGTCTGCAAGCCTATAGATGGCACAATAATATGATCTAATCAGAACCCCCAGTGCTCGTGTCTCTAGCTGCATATGTATTAGAAAATTGCCTATTTGGTCATTACTGGGAAGAGAGGGCCCTTGGTCTAGCAATCTTTATCTGCCCCAGTACAGGGGAATGCCAGGGCCAAGAAGTGAGAGTGGGTGGGTAGGGGAGCAGGATGGTGGGTGGGCTATAAGGGACTTATGGGAAAGCACTTGAAATGTAAATGAAGAAAATATCTAATAAAATAAATAAATAACAATAAAGAAGCTTTTAAAATTGTGTGAGGGTGGCTGTGATCAAAATACATTATATAACTATATGATTATGTAAAAATATGTATAGTACCCCTCCATTAAGTAATACATGCCAACATACGAATTGGCAAATTCAATTTATTGTGATGAGGTTTTAAATCCTTTACTTAAAATTTTTTTTGATATTCACTGGCTTTATTAATCACTATTTTATTGTCAGGAAGAGACACTAAGTCCAAGGCAATTATTATGAGAGAAACTGTATAATTGGGTTTTGCTTTCATTTTTAGAGACTTAATCCATTATGATAATGCCAGAGAACAAGGCAGGAGGCATGGAGATTGGGCAGTGTCTGAGAGCTACATTCTGTTTCATATGCAGAGAGAGACAGAGACAGACAGACAGAGACAGAGAGAGGCAGAGACAGAGAGACAGTCAGGGAGAGATGTGGAGAGAACATAGTGACTGGCAAGGCTTGCAAAGGTGGCCATTGGAAGATGATTGGAAGCGAACATGGGAATTTAACAAGTGGAAATCATGGAACTTAAGACCACTTATATTCCAGGTAATAAAAGTGACTCTTTGGCAAGAATTAAATAAATTGTCTTCGTATCTGGGCATTTTACTACTCAAAGTAAAATGAAGTAGGCTCATATGTGGGTCTTATTTTTTACCTTGAAGCTGTGTCTCTAATATGCAATTTTACATTGTAGAAACCAGAATTACTTGTACTTGACTGGAAAAAAAACTCATTATGATCTATGTATAGGATTTTTAATAATAAGTTGAGAATTAACAGGAAAATTTTGGATCTTGCCCCTATATAAACCTGAGAATAATGCTGGTCAATACTAATGTTCTTGGAATATTTCATGAAGATGATCTTTGTGGGTACAATGTTGCCAAACCAGCTTGCTCTTCTTGAATATGTTTCTGACTGTCAACAATTCCGGAACATTTATGTTACACTCCACTGAATTCTAATCCCATGGATTAAAATGAAGCAATATCAGAACCTTACAAATACTGCCACCCAGCCTGCCAAACTACTTTGAAAAAAAAAGTGAATTAAGTCAATTAATCCGTTCATTGCACATTTTAAAAACTGAAATATTTTGTGAGCATCTTCAGGGTATCATTTCATCAGCAGTTGAACAACTCTACTCTCCTGTTCTAGAATAAAAGGAAGATTCTGGAAAATGAAGTTTCTTCTCCTTGCTCTACCCTGTTTGGTTTCTGCTGCTGAGGAACCCTTACTGGTACAAGGTTGGGCTCTCAGGGAGTTATGTAGGAAGAAAGGTAGCTGTAGTGAATTTATCACAGCTTGACCTGAAAATCAGTGTGATTCCATGAATATATTAATTCCTTTCTGGAGTTTGTCCATAGGACTTGGATAATGTCCTATGTCTTAAAACATTATTTGTTTTACTTTAAGGTTATAGTTAGCTCATTTCATCATCTTATATTATTTAATATCATTTTACCTGGGTAAAGAGTATGAAAATGAACATCTTAATAATGCCATCTTTTATTAATATTGCATAAGTAACTTTATTTTCATAGTTGCATTAAATGTTTCACTATTCTATACTAATTTAGGGATGACTCTTAATTAATATAATAGAAACACAATTTGATATCTGCAGGGCAAATGCCTTATAAATCATATATTTGAGGAATAAGTTTTCTCTTTTAGAGTCATTGTACTGTGGTCAATATGTGAGATAATGTGGATATTAATTATAATCCAGAAATATATTTCAAAAAAAGGAACTTATTATTTGAATTTTGATTTTGTACAATTGTTTATGTGTGCGCATGTGTGTGTATGTATGTGTCTTTGTGGGTTTGTGCCTGTAACTACAGGTTTTTGAATGGAATGTTGTAGCAAACATGTAGAACACAGAGACAAACCACACAATGGGTAGAATTTTAACTCTTTCCTCTTCTGATACTAGTGATTTTTAATAGAAAACTGCTTCTAATGCATTGGCATACAAAATACTATGGTGTCATTTTTTTTTTATTTTGAATACATTTAGTATGTGGAGTTTAATACACCTTTAAGATGACATTTTTATGTTGATACTGCTTCATAACAGTATAAAATTATTAAGATGTATATGTGTTTTCTAATAAGATGTTGGCAATTATGAGTTAAAAACCAAAATACACAGTAATGCTATTAGCAAGTTATATTTAATTTTTTCCTATCACAATATTAAATAATTTCTATTTCTTTGCTTGAACATCTATAACTTACATCTCTAACCATTTATTTAAATTTTTTCTAAGTTTATTTTATAATTTTATATGGGTGAGTGTTTATTTCAAATGGTTCACATACATACGCATTACCTACCAAGGCTATAAGCTATCTCTTAGAAATGAAGTTACAGGAGATCACGCTCAGACATGTAGGTGTGGGGACTCAAACTTATGTGCCTTAGTGGAGGAATTTAATTCATATTATTATTTTTTTAAGTTTTCAGGGAAATTCAATACTATTTACCTAGCCAGCAAATATGAGAGTACAACAGCAGAAAATAGCCAAGTGAGAATGCTGATGCGTAAAGTTAAGTATTTTCACCAAAAAAGCCTCATGAGCATGATATACTATCTCAGATAAAAGTTATTTGGGTCTAAGAAGCAAGTTGTTGAAATGGGAATCAAGGCATTAAAATATGCATATAAGAAGATTGGGATTTAATAGTAATTTGAGAAAAGCTGGAGTTACAAGTGACTGCATCTAAAGTACATGAAACTTGAGTTCTCATATCTTGATGTTTTAATCTTTATATTAAAATTATAAAAATAACAACAGTAAAAATATGTCATGTAATTAAATCTATGTTCAGTAAAAGTAAAATATTAATAAATGTGAATATGAGTAAAGGAAATTCTGATATCAAATATAATAAAAAGCAGTGTTATAACTTTACTGTGAAGAATGCTCCCCTTCTTGCAATCCATCATGATAACTGGATACCTAGCATTTCATCAATGAAGTCACTTGCTTTACCTCTGTGATTTCCCAATCCTGTCAATTAGGGGTCTGAGCTCCATTCCTATCCATAAATCTTGGTCCACACAGGAATTTGGTCCATTCCCCACAGGAATCAAAGTCTGAGAAGATGATTAATGAAGACATCTACAAAGCATAAAAGACAGGATCAAGACCAGGAATGTGACCCACTTTCAGCAAGATGTGTTTTTTTAAGGGACAAATAGACATGTGATGATAAATTTGCAACAATGAGTGTTTATTGTTTAATATGTATTTTTTAGGAAAATTGGGAAGTGCTAACTAGAAACAATTTGGGCTGATAAAACTCCATGGAAATATTGCTCAATTAACTTTGAGTTCAGGATTGACTGCATTATTTACATGTTTTGTAAGGGATGTGATCTTAATCAGGATTGTCCTTCTTGGAAAAAATAGTCCATTGTCCCTCATTTTACAGGGCTTGTGTTCATCATTTCATGTCCCAAAAGAAACGGGACTTATTACATGCCTAGTTTATGGAAGGTGTGAGATGCAGTTCATTATTTTCCAATCTACTTTTATCCAGAAACTGAAGGAGGCTTACCAGGAAGTATGTAACATGGTCATTATATATTCTACACCAGTATTTGTGGCGGGTGTGTGTGTGTGTGTGTGTGTGTGTGTGTGTGTGTGTGTGTGTGTGTTAGAATAATGTACTTATAAAGGAACCTTGCTAGGTGGCACAAACAAAGAAAAATTAACAAATAAAAAAATACAGTTTTTGTTAAAGTTGGTCAACGACAGGTATACAATTGATTTTTTTTAATTTTCTGTTAGAAGAAAAGAAAATATTTTCCTGACTCAATAATTTAATGCAGAGATGATAATACATGTTGTAGTATGCTAGGAATAATGGGATTATTATTTTTTCTCATTCTTTTTTATTAGATATTTTCTTCATTTATATTTCAAATGCTATCCAGAAGGCCCTCTAAACCCTTACCCACACCCTGCCCTGCTCCCCTACCCACCCACTCCCACTTCTTGGCCTTGGTGTTCCCCTGTACTGGGGCATATAAAGTTTGCAAAACCAAAGGGCCTCTCTTCCCAAGGATGGCCGACTAGGCAATCTTCTGCTACATATGCAGCTAGAGACACGAGCTCTGTGGGTATTGATTACTTCATATTGTTATTCCACCTATAGGGTTGCAGAACCTTTTAGCTCCTTGGGTACTTTCTCTAGCTCCTCTATTGGTAACCCTGTGTTCTATCCAATAGCTGACTGTGAGCATCCACTCTGTGTTTGTCACGCACTGACATAGCCTCACATGAGACAGCTATAACAGGGACCATTCAACAAAATCTTGCAGGTGTATGCAATAGTGGCACCTGCATTTGGTGACTGATTATGGGATGGATCCCCAGCTGCAGCAGTCACGGGTTGATCCATCCTTTTGTCTTAGCTCCCCACTTGATCTCTGTAACTCCTTCCATGTGTGTTTTGTTCCTAATTCTAAGAAAGGGGTGAAGCATCCACACTTTGGTCTTCGTTCTTCTTGAGTTTCGTGTGTTTTGTAAATTGTATCTTAGGTATTCTGAGTTTCTGGGCTAATATTCACTTATCAGTGATTATGTTAGCTGAGTTCTTTTGTGATTGGGTTACCTCACTCAGGATGATACCCTCCAGATCCATCCATTTGCCTAGAAATTTCAAAAATTCATTGTTTTTAATAGCTGTGTAGTACTCCATTGTGCAAATGTACCACATTTTCTGTATCCATTCCTCTGTTGGGGGCATCCCGGTTCTCCAGAAAACCAAATAACCCAATTAAAAATGGGGCACAAAGCTAAACAAAGAATTCTCAACTGAGGAACATCGAATGGCTGAGAAGCACCTGAAAAAATGTTCAACATCCTTAATCATCAGGGAAATGCAAATCAAAATAACCCTGAGATTCCACCTCACAGCAGCCAGAATGGCTAAGATCAAAAAATCAGGTGACAGCAGATGCTGGGAAGGATGTGGAGAAAGAGGAATACTCTTCCATTTTTGCTAGGATCGCAAGCTTGTACAACCACTCTGGAAATATTGCAATATATTTTTTCTCAAACACCACCATCCTGTTTGAAGTCCAGTATTTAATGATTTCAATTACTCTGTGAGGATGGCAGGAGCTCTGGGTATGTAAATCTCATATGGAAGAAAACATTTCTTTCTTGTTTATTTGCAACATAACTGTGTCTCTTGCATTTAGTTTCATGACATACTGGTATAGGAATGTGTTTTATTTACTAATAAATTTCAAGTATAATCATGATTGTGTGAAATTCAAGTTGAATTGTACAGGATAATAATTTTAATAATAATTCAATGCTAATTTTAATATTTTTTATTTTAAATAAGTGCCTTAGATATGATGGGGTAGAGAATTATTGTCTTATCCCCAGTAAGAATGTATGACCTGACTTCAGAATGTTTCCCTAAATGGCATCTCCATTCTGGTAGGAATGGTAGGGCAAAGTAGCAGGATTTACCAACTGATTAGAAGACTTGATAAACTTAGACTGTTAGGTATGATTATAGTAGCTTTCTCTTCTGACCTTTCTTCCATGAAATACAGCAACTGGAACAAATATTACTGAAGATATGTGGGAGGAATATATGAAGTTTATTTATTACACCGAAATTACTACACAAAATATTGAAAATGTCAATGAAACAGGTAAGTTGATTCCTGTAAAAGTGACTTGAAATTAGAGCAAATAATAAAGATTATTAAATTTTACATAAAAATATGAAGTGAATCCAATAGTAATTTTTAATGTGTCCCTCTTTGTCTCACTTCATAGATGCATGCCCTAAGTTGGAGCTCTGATCTCATGAGCAGAAAACTTGTATAAGTCACTATTGTTAATTCACTGGATTAAATTTTGAGGTTGACTCAAGATTATAATCACAAAGTATTCCTAATTGTCACTCAAGAATTTCTGCGTACCCTACTCTTATTGAAAATCATCACTGGCTTCATATATGATTAATTGAATTGATTTCAATATTGTAATTAGTTTTTAATAAAATACCCAATGCACATCCAACAGTGAAATTTATCAGGAACCATTATCAAATCACAGTCATCACCCTATCATGAATGGAAATATTTTGTGTATTTCAAAATATGGAAGTTACAATTACATAAATCTCCTAAGGATATCAGATATTTCAATTATTTTTCTCTTGTTGTATGGTTTATTTTTGGAAATATCCAAAATTATCTTAAAGGTACATGTTAAAGGACAGCCTTCTCAGGTTAGGGTAAACTGAGGTGAGGGCATAGAGTTGGCAATTTATTACTCAGCAGACTATTCTCTGAGAGAGAAAGCTTTGACACACACACACTCACACACACACACACACACACACACACACACACACACACCAAGTCAGTGAATGAAGCATGACAAGCTCCTTTTGTTTTTTTTTTTTTCCTCCATTGATTATATATCCCTGCAAAATCTCTCAGGTAGTGTAAACATTACAATGTGATTGCATTTTATTTTTCTTTTAATGAATGATTACTTTTAAAAAGTATGTTCCCCAACATTTTTACTTGAAAAACAACTTACATATTACACATGAAGGAGAAAACAAGTCACTCCCAAGAACCCACACACATTCATAAGTAAGTCATTTGTTATAGATTAAGAATTTATAAGAAACCATGAAATTTTCTCAGCCATTTTATTTTACTAACAGTTTGCAATTTGTAATTAATAAAGAGATGATCAATTATATTATTATTTATCTTAAAAAGTAATCTTACATAAACCTTAAAAGATTCACAACTCAAAAATTTATACAAAGGTCTATCAGTCATTTTTACTTTAAATCCTCAGTGTGCATATTTAATGATGATTTATATTTTTATTAAATCATATCAGGAAGTTGAGGTCAATAATGGGTAGAAGAAGTTAATCATCACCTTGATCAGTTGCCCCTTTATAGAAAGAAAGTCATGTCAGTTAATACTGGTAGGGTTGCCATTGTTTTGTTTACTGACCTCAAAATTCCTTTAGCTCAACTATTAGAAGTGTGCCTTTCTGAATTTAAAATTAATAATTAACATTTGTCAGTAGAGTCACGGGAAAAAAATCATATCCTAACTTAACTAACAAGCAACATCTCTAATTTCTTTCTAAAAATGTTGGTCATTGCTGACAATCTACTTCTCTCAGTTCATTTCAAGGATGATGATTGAATAATTAAACTGTTCTAGCAGCAATGCTTAACAAAGATCAAGTATTATTACTGTGTGTGTTAATAATACTGTCCAGTGAGGAGCTGGAAGCCCCTTTAAGTTTTCACACAACACTTAGATTAGGAAGGATGTGAAGACTGAGAGTATAACAAGCAGAGAAATGCTATAAAATAGCATGAAGTCCTCAGAATACCAAATTTTCAGGATTCTGCCTATCTGGAGCATGCCCACATTAGTTGTGCTATTGTGTGGAGCACAGTCCCTGAGTTCTAAAGCAGTATGTGGCTCCTCTCCTATGGGCCTCTACAACACAGAGTATACAGTATCCACCTGATGGGAGATTCTTATATGCACATGACTGACTGACCTGGGTTTATTTCAAATCATTTTATATATATATATATATATATATATATATATATATATATATATATATATATATGTGTGTGTGTGTGTGTGTGTGTGTGTGTGTGTGTGTGCATATTACAACCAATTTTGAAATATTGTTATATTAAAACTTCATGGCAGAATTGTTTTACAAACTGCACTTGCACTTGGGAATATATATATATATATATATATATATATATATATATATATATATACACACACACACACACACACACATTCCTTTGACAACAATTAATTGAAAAACCACAAGAGTTGTCATATTGGAGGATTTAGATGGGGGAAAGAAACAGTGATATAATTATAGTATAATACAGAAAATAAAAGAAATTAAAAAATAATGGATGTCCATCAAAAGAAAATAGCAGGAAGTACATTTCTGTATCTTCCATCCTAACACTGGAGAGAGAAGGGTGGATACCGAGCTTATGACCATGGCAATAGTCTCAGAGTACTCTTGCATTCAGGTGGCAGGTGACCCTGTCTCAAATATATGGTGAGTCTAGGCAAAGGTGCTTGGGCTGGGTGCCTCTGTCCCCTCCAGGTAAAACGATATTTCTCACCTGACTATATGTGGGGCAATGCTCTGCTACTGCACATATAGAGAGATCAAGCAGGCTGGAAATGAAATACACAACACCATAGCCCCCTAACATGGACCATATGTTTCATTGGAGCAAATACGTGCCCTCTAACATAAGAATCCATTCTCACAACAAGAAAAACAGTGTCCCCAGACTTATATACCTGCTCAGCTCAAACCATCTTCCCAGCCAGTAAACAGCTCACAGTGTATGAGAATAGCTGCTCTTGTGTGAGGTGATGGACTGGGCTGGTGCTAGTCACAGTGAGATGCTATATTTTAATTACAAAGGACACAGAGAGATTCAGATATAATCCAAGTTCAAACAAACTTTTGATGAAGTAGGATGTTTGGAATTATGCTTATATGGGAAAGGAAAGTGTGGGAATAAAATATCAAAGACAGATTATAAATAGTTTGAAATTGATAAAATAATGTCCTTAAGAGAAAATTAAATGAATAAAAAAGAATGAGTCATGCTGGAATGGAAAAAAAAAGTTTAGAAAAAATCAAATAAAAAAAAGACATTAGGGTTAGAAAGCAATGAAATATAAACATATGCCTATAAAAATTGTCAGGAGAAAACATAGATAAATGTGTTTTAAAAGGAATATGCAGGCTGAAAAAAGAGAATATACACAGTCATAGAAATACCAACTTTATATATAAGCTTATAAAGCCTACAAAGAAAAAAAAAAGAGAAAGAAAAATAAAGTCTCCACAGAAAGAAGAGAGTTAGAAAGACTAAATAAAGAGAAAGTATTTTCCATATTAATAAATGAAAATCTGTAAAAGAAGGTAGTATAACCCCATCTAGTATTGCTTTTATAATAAACAAAAAACAATAATTATATGTTCAGTCAGTAATGTTTATAATTTTATATATCTGCTTTAAGAGAGATCAGAATAATACAGAATTAGAAGAAGGGTGAAATATTAAATGCTAGGTTGAAAGCCATAGAAAAAATAGAGGTATTTTTAAGGCAAAATAAAGAATATTCAAAAATCCAATGTGGAACCTACAGTGACACCAAAAAATATAATTCAAGGTGAAAAAAATCTAACAAGGCTTGAGAAATTATGATGGCAATAAACTGAGTTAAAAATAGATTCTGCATACCTTAAAGAAGTTTCATACAGTAGATTATATGGTTCTTTCCATAGTCCATACTAATTTATAAAGAGAAGACAGATGCCTTCCTTGTTTGAACACAGAGCAAAGAATCATCATCATTTGCTGATTTGGAATACCACATATTCCATGCATATGCCAATGCATAGAAGTATGAACATTTAAATGTTTTCAGATGCCAATGGAGTTTAAAAGGCCCTGACAAGATTCACTCTCAGGGATGCTAAAAGAATACTGAGATGCTAAGATAGATTTATTCTGACTCATCCAACTTCAGTCTCCCCATTAGCTATTTCATCACAAGCTATTTCCAGTACAGCTTCAAAGCTGCTGACACCAGTGTGTCTAGCTTCTCAGAGTGATCCAATAAGGACTTTTTTAAATCTCTGAAACTTCTCTTCACACAGAGAGGACAACAAATATTACAGCCAACTTTTTAAGACTGGCCAACATCCCAATTATCTTTGGGCCCCCAAAGAACACTATGCTCAAGCCCACAGACTCACACACACTCCTGAAAGCAGAAAGCAATTTCAAAAGTATATGGCGCAATTCTCAAAAGTGTGGATTTGTGTCTTTTCGTAGATTATTTGTTAATGGTATAGGTCAGAGGGGCAACTAGCTAAGGAGGTTATATTTAAGGACATCTTTCTCTCTTTCTATTTCTTTTCTCTTTCCATCTTTCTCTCCCACCTAACATAAGAAGAAAGGGGGGATTAAAAAGAAAAGTAGGCCTACTTGGTCATGATGGATGATCGTTTTGATGTGTTCTTGGATTCGGTTGGCGAGAATTGTGTTGAGTATTTTTGCATCGATATTCATGAGGGAAATTGGTCTGAAGTTCTCTATCTTTGTTGTGTCTTTATGTGGTTTAGGTATCAGAGTAATTGTGGCTTCAATGAATGAATTGGGTAGTGTACCTTCAGATTCTATTTTGTTGAATACTTTGAGAAGAACTGGAACTAGGTCTTCTTTGAAGGTCTGATAGAACTCTGCACTAAACCCATCTGGTCCTGGGCATTTTTTTTTGGTTGGGAGAATATTAAGGACTGCTTCTATTTAATCTGATCCTGGTTTAACTTTGGAACTTGGTATCTGTCTAGAAAGTTATCCATTTCATCCAGATTTTCCAGTTTTTTTGAATATAATCTTTTGTAGAAGGATCTGATGGTGTTTTGAATTTCTTCAGGATCTGTTATTATGTCTCCCTTTTCATTTCTGATTTTGTTGATTTGGATGCTATCCCTGTGCCCTCTTGTGAGTCTGGCCAAGGGTTTGTCTATCTTGTTGACTTTTTCAAAGAACCAGCTCCTGGTTTGATTGATTCTTTGGATAGTTCTTTTTGTTTCCTCATGGTTGATTTCACCCCTGAGTTTGATTATTTCCTGCTGTCTACT
>LR750576.1:116103-192792 GCA_902729485.2 Mus minutoides
AGCTGAAGGGGTCTTCAACCCTCTAGGTGGAAGAATAACATGAACTAACTAGTTCCCCCTGCGCTCATGTCTCTAGCTGCATATATGGAAGAAGATGGCCTAGTTGGCCATCATTGGGAGGAGAGGCCCCTTGGTCATACAGACTCTATATGCCCCAGTACTGGGGAACGCCAGGGCCATTAAGTGGGAGGGGGTGGGTTAGGGAGCAGGGCGGGGACGCGGGAGGGTAAGGGAAAATTTCTGAATAACATGTGAAATGTAAATGAAGAAAATATCTAATAAAGAGAAAAAAAATAACGAATTAAAAAAGAAAAAAGAAAAAAAAAACAACAAAAAAAGAAAAGTAGGGATATAAGAATGATATGTTAAAGGTTAGATTATTGAATCTGCTTTTAGGCCAAAGAGTACCAAGAAGCAAATTGTTTATATTTGGTATGGAATTTCTATATTGATAAATAGTTAAGGTTTTATTTTGTTATAATACATTATGTACACATGTTTAAATTATTTTTAAGGTAATTCTTAAACTATGTTAAATTCTAGTTCTTTTAAAGATTCTTTACAAGTATTTATGATAAGTAAGAAATGCAAGGTAGCAATCATAGAATAAAATATATTGGTCATATAAGATTCTAGTTTAGTTAATTATAAAAATAAACTCCATTTAGCTTCCTTAGATACTTTCAAAGTTAAGTAGATATTAGGTAGCTAGAGACAAACATATCAGATATACTAGAGATAGAATCATAGATGCTCTTCAGAAACCTCAGAGATCTACAGACTATGGAATATAATGATATATTACTAATAAAAGGCTTTTCATGATATTAGTATGTTTGCTCCTAGCTCCATCACCATTCTACTGCAAAGATATTGATGAGCTTTGAAGAACATTCATATGATGTTTGGTTCAAATGTGGCAAGTTATCCACTGGTGATGGTGGGGTAACAAAAAAACAAAACCAAAAACAACAGCAACAACAATAACAACAACTCAATACCCAAGCTGGTGGGATAATAAAGTGGTACAACCACTCTGGAAATTAATCTGAATGTTGCTCAGAAAATTGGAAATAGCTCTATGTGAAGATCCAGCTATACAACTTCAGGACATATACCCAAAAGATGCTCAACCATGCCACAAGGGCATATACTCAACTTTGTTCTGTAACAGCCTAATTGGGGATAGCCAGAAACTGGACACAATCCAAATGTCCTACAACAGAAGAATGGATACAGAAAATGTGGTACATTTACACAGTGGAGTACTAGTCAGCTATTAAAAACAATGGATTCATCAAATTCTTAGGCAAATGGATGGATCTGGAGAATATTATCCTGAATGTGGTAACCCAATCACAAAGGAACATACATGGTATGTACTCACTGATAAATAGATATTATCCCAAAAGCTTGGATTACCCAACATACAATTCACAAACCACATGAAGGTCAGGATGAAGGAAGACAAAAGTGTGGGTGATTTGGTCCTTCTTAGAAGGAGTAATAAAGTACTCAAGGGAGGAAATACAGAGACAAAGTGTGAAGCAGAGACTGAAGAAAAGGCCGTTCAGAGACTGCCCTACCTGTGGATTCATCCCATATACAGTCACCAAATGCAGAGAATATTGTGGATGCCAAGAAGTGCATGCTAACAGGAACCTGATATAGTTGTCTTCTAAGAGACTCTGCCAGAGCCTGACGTATACAGAGGCAGATGCTCACAGCCAACCATTGAACTAATCATGGAGTCCCCAAAGGAGGAATTAGAAGAAGGACTGAAGGAGGAGAAGGGGTTTGCAACTACATAGGAAAAATAATATCAACCAACCACAGCTCCCAGGGTCTAAACCAATGACCAAGGTGTACACATGGAGGGACCCATAGCTCCAGCTATATATGTTGCAGACAATGGCCTTGTAGGGCATCATTGGGAGAAGAGGGCCTTGGTCCAGTGAAGGTTCAATGCCCAAGTGTAGGGGAATGTGAGGGCAGGTAGACAGGAGTGGGTAGGTGTGGCACTACCTCATAGAAGCAAGAGAAGGAGGGATGGGATAGGGAGTTTCTGGGGGTAAATCAGGGAAAGGGATAGCATTTGAAATGTAAATACATAAAATATCCAATAAAAAAAGAATGAGGACATAATAAGTCTTGCAGGGCAGTGGATGGAACTAGAAAATATCATCCTGAGTGAGATAACTCATACCCAAAAGGATATACATGGTATGTACTCACTAATATGTGGATATTAGTGGGGGGGGGGGATGAAACAAAACAAAACACAAAATGTCCAGGATAGAACCCTAGAAACTCAAAGTTTGACAAGCCATAAGGCCCAAGTAAGGTTGCTTCAATCCCACTAGGGTAAGAGGAAGAAAGAATACTGATGGCAGTAGGAGGGCAGGATTTGGGTAGGAGAGGGGAAGGGGAGGGACAGGGAAACATTGCCGGAGATATGGAGCTGAAATAGTATCTGAGAGCCTAAGAGTTACATTCTGACTCACAGTAAGAGGGAGAGAGAAAGATAGAGACAGAGACAGAGACACAGACACAGACACAGAGAGACAGGGACAGAGAGAGACAGAGACAGAGAGTCAAAGAGACAGAAAGAGGCAATCAGAGACAGAGATTTAGAGAGCCTAGTTTGGCATAATCCTCAAACCTCACTCCCAGTGAAATACTTCTTCTAACAAAGACATTTATAACAACCACAGTGCCACCCCTAATCATATCAAAAATTCCATTCCCTCATGATTAAGCATGAGTATATTGGGCTGTTCTTATCCAAACAACAGTAGCTTTAGCTGAATTGCTTCATTTTCTTTCTTTCTTTCTTTCTTTCTTTCTTTCTTTCTTTCTTTCTTTCTTTCTTTCTTTCTTCCTTCCTTCCTTCCTTCCTTCCTTCCTTCCTTCCTTCCTTTCTTTCTTTCTTTCTCTCTCTTTCTTTCCTTCTCTCTCTCGTCTTTTTTCTTCCATTATTTTTCTTTATTATTTTTAAAGATTAGATATCTAGTCATCCCTCTGTGTAGGTAATGGTGCCTCTCACTGTCAATAGTAGTTTCCTATTTCCATCTCCTCTTGTTCCCACCCCTTCATAAGCTCTATAAAGCTTTGTGTCTAAAATTTGCTATTCCAATTCAATACCTACATAAAAGCATGCCACATTCTCTGTCTTGTTTGACACATTTGTGTTCAAGTACCTGTGTTAGTGTTCCATTTCTTGTCAGGAGAGAGTAATACCCCACTGCATGTATGTGCCATGTTTGTTCATGCAGTCATGTGCTTATGGATGCTAGCTGTGGTGGACAGAGCTGTCATGCCCATATCTGAACTGGTTCCTAAATCTATGCTTACAGTGATTTTGGATATCTATGTAGGAGTGGAACCGTTAAGTAATGTTTCACGGGTTTTTTTTTTTATGAGCCAATTTTTTATTAGATATTTTCTTCATTTACATTTCAAGTGTTATCCCATAGGTCCCCTATACCGTCCCCCCGCCCTGCTCCCCTATCCACCCACTCCCACTACTTGGCCCTGGCGTTCCCTTGTACTGGGGCATACAAAGTTTGCAAGACCAGGTATCTGGCCTTCTATCCAGCCTCCTAGGCTATTGTCCCACACACAATAGTTATCAGAACTTACTGGGTATTCTACCTCTACAACCAACTTTTATACAATGATAGTTACCAAGCTCCATTTTCTTTTGTTTTTTTTTTTTCCCATTTTTTTAATTAGAGAGTTTCTTCATTTACATTTCAAGTGTTACCCAAAAGTCCCCTATACCATCCTCCTGCCCTGCTCCCCTATGCTCCCTCTCCCACTACTTGGCCCTGGCTTTCCCTGTACTGGGGCATATAAACATTGCTAGACCAAGGGCCTTTCTTCCCCAATAATGGCCAACTAGGCCATCTTCTAATACATATGCAGCTAGAGACATGAGCTCTGGGGGTTCTGATTAGTTCATATTGTTGTTCCATCTATAGGGTTGCAGACCCCTACAGCTCTTGAGTACTCTCTCTAGCTCCTACATTGGGGACCCTGTGTTCTGCCCTATAGATGACTGTGAGCATCCAGTTCTGTGTTTGTCAGGGACTGTCAAAGCCTCCCAGGAGACAGCTATATCAGGAATGTGCCATTCCTCTGTAGCTGCCCCTATGCTGGAATTATAGACATATGCTACCTAGCCTGCCTTTTGTGTGGTGCTGAGATACAACATGGGTCTTTAAATTTACATGGCAAGCATCTGATTGACTATTTCACCACTATCCAAGTGTAGTTTGGCTTTGGGTTTCCCAGATAGCTAATGGTATTGAATGTAGTTTAATATATTTATTGGTTATTTATATAAATGCCATTCTTTTAAAGTTTTGAAATGTGCTATAGTATTTAAATCTCTACTGTATATAAATTATAAGTTTAATAATAGAACAACCTGCAGAAACCACAACATCCAGACTAATGTATAGCATTCACAAGACTGTTCAAAATCTGCTTGCTTCCTCCTGCTTCATAGAATGCCTAACAGACGTCAGCCCTGGGAAAAACAACTTCCATGAAACTTATGTTTATTATTTTCTTTCAAATATCCATTTTTTTTAGTTTTATCATATTCTGTATCTTCCAAACAATAAAATGCTTACAAACATGACCCCTGTAAGTTGTTTTTTTGTTTTTTGTTTTTTTTCTGACATGTTTCCGAGATTTATACAAATGGCTGGCTGTAATTATAAATTATTCATTCCACTGGTGGTAGAATCTCATTACATAATTATGCCATAGTTTATACTCTTTCCAGGTAACATTTAAGTAGTTTCTACTTTCTTTCCGTGGCAAATTACAGGGACATTCTTACAAATATTTCCAGGTATACATGTAGGTAAGTAGCTAAGAGGGAACCCTTGAGAACTTTATTTTCGAATGTAGCAAGTAATATCAAATTATTTCCATAGGATCTGAGCAAACATGCACACCCAAAAATGTTCCCAAGGCTCACAGAAGCTGTAATTGACAGAAGAAATCCTTTCTGGGGCATCACACTGTCATCTAGCATGAGATTAGCCCTTCTACTGTATGTCTTACTTAAATGCTTTGGTTTACATAACCCTCCTGAATGTGATTTTTAAAACATTGTGACTTTACAGATCACTGTGCTCTCTCTATTTCCAAATATGCACATGACATGAATAATAAAATGTATATATGATATTAGTATAGTTTATTATGTAATACTTTTTTCTTTTTTATTAAATATTGTCTTTATTTACATTTCAAATGCTATCCCTAAACACTCCCACCCTGCTCCCCTAAACACACACTCCCATATCTTGGCCCTGGCATTCCCCTGTACTGAGACAAATAAAGTTTGCAATACTAAGGGGCCTCTCTTCCCAATGATGGCCAACTAGGCCATTTTCTGCTACATATGCAGCTAGAGACATGAGCTCTGGGGGTACTGGTTAGTTCATATTGTTGTTCCATCTATAGTGTTGCAGACTCCTTCAACTCCTTGGGTACTTTCTCTATCTCCTCCATTGGGGGACCTCTGTTCCATGCAATAGATGACTGTGAGCATTCACTTCTGTATTTCCCAGGCACTGGCATAGCCTCAAACGAGACAATTATTATCAGGGTCATTCCAGCAACATCTTACTGACTTATGAAAAACTGTCTGGGTTTGTTGGCTGATTATGGGACGGATCCAGGGTGGGGTAGTCTCTGGATGGTCCATCCTTTCATATTAGCTCTAAACTTTGTCTCTGTAACTCCTTCCATGGGTATTTTGTTTCCTATTCAAAGGAGGAATGAAGTATCCACACATTGGTCTTCCTTGTTCTTTAGTTTCATGAGTTTTGCAAATTGTGTCTTGGGCATTCTAAGTTTCCAGTCCAATATCCACTTATCAGTACGTGCATATCAAGTGACATCTTTTGTGATTGAGTTACCTCACTCAGGATGTTATCCTCCAGATACATCCATTTGCCCAAGAATTTCATAAATTCGTTGTTTTAAATATCTGAATATTACTCCATTGTGTAGATGTACCACACTTTCTATATCTATTTCTCTGTTGAGAGACATTTGGATTCTTTCCAGCTTCTGGCTATTATAAATAAGGCTGCTATGAACATTGTGGAGTAACTGTCCTTATTACCAGTTGTAACAACTTCTGGGTATATGCCCAGAAGAGTTATTGCAGGATCTTCTTGTAGTGCTATGTCCAATTTTCTGAGGAATGACCAAACTAATTTCCAGAGTGTTTGCAAAAGCTTGCAATCCCACCAGCAATGGAGGAGTGTTCCTCTTTCTCCACATCCTTGCCAGCATCTGTGGAACACATGCTTCTGTAGCATGGTGGGGTATCTTTTGGATATATTCCCAAGAGTGTTATAGGTGGGTCTTCAGGTAGATCTATTTCCAATATTCTAAAAAAAAATCTCTGTATTTTTTCTAGAGTGCTTGTACAAGATAGCAATCCCACCAGTAATGGAGGAGTGTTCCTCTTTCTCCACATCCTCTCCAACATGTGTTGTCACCTGAAGATTTGATCTTAGCCATTCTGATTGGTGTAAGGTGGAATCTCAGGATTGTTTTGAATTGCATTTCTTTGATCACTAAGGACTTTTAACATTTCTTTAGGTGCTTCTCAGCCCTCCAAGATTCCTCAGATGTGAAATCTCTGTTTAGTTCTATACCCCATTTTTTGATTGGGTTATTTAGTGTTTTGGTGATTCGCTTCTTAAGGTATTTATATATTTTGTGTATTAGCCCTCTGCATGTTGTAGATTTGTCTTATTGACTATGTCCTTTACCTTGCAGAAGCTTTCGAGTTTCATGAGGACCCATTTATTAATTCTTGATTTTAGAGCATGAACAATTGGAGTTCTGTTTAGGAAATTTTCCCCTGTGCCAATGAGTTCAAGGCTCTTTCCCACATTCTCTTCTATTAGATTCAGTATATCTGATTTAATGTTGAGGTCCTTGATACACTTGGACTTGAGCTTTGTACAAGGTGAACATATAGGTCTATTTTCATTCTTCTACATACAGGCAGCCAGTTAGACCAACAAAATTTATTGAAAATGTTTTCTTTTTTCCATTGTATATTTTTGCCTTCATAGTATGTACTCACTAATAAGTGGATATGAAACAAACAAACAAAAACTGTACCCAAGATATAGTCCACAGAACTCAAAATGTTCAACAAGCTAAAGTGTTCAAGTGAGGATGGCTCAGTCCCACTTAGGAGAGGGAAGAAAGCAATCACAAGTGGGAAGGAAGGGAGGGACCTGGGAGGAAAACTGGACAGGGTGTGGGGGTAGTGGGGGCAGAGAGGAACCTGATCTGGTATTGGGTGAGGGAAAAGTAATGAAGCTCTGAGGGCCATCAGAAAGAATGGAAACAAGCAACTTCAGGAAATAGGAGGTTGGGGGGAGGGACCACCCAGAATGCACCAGAGACCGGGGAAAGTGAGAGACTCCTAGGAATCAAAGTGAGGTACCTTAGATGAAAGAACAGCTAATAGGGAGAGAGAACTTATAGAGCTGACCTCCAGTAGGAAGATGAGACATCAATTGAGGGATTGGGTTGCTATCCTACAGTCACTAATCAGACCCATAATTGTTCCTGTCTGAGAGAATTACAGGGATGGAAATGGAGAGGAGCCTGAAGAAAAGAAGGTCCAGTGACAGGCTCAAAGTGGGATCCAACTCAAGGGGAGGTCCCAAGGCCTGACACTATTACTGAGGCTATGGAGCACTCACAAAAAGGAACTTATCATCACTGCCCTCTGAAAAACCCAACAAGCAGCTAAAAGAATCAGATGCTGATTTTTGGACCTGACCAATGAACAGAAGCAGCTGACCCCTGTTGAATTAGGGAAGGCTGAAAGAAGCTGAGGAGAAGTGTGATACTGTAGGAAAGCCAGAATTCTCAATTAATTTGGAACCCCGTGATCATTCAAACATTGGGCCACCAAACAGGCAGCATATACTAGATGATATGAGGTACACATACAGTAGAGAATTAGCAGGTCTGTATTCATTCAGAGATGATGCACCTAATCCTCTAGACACTGGAGGCCCCAGGGAGTTTAGAGGTCAGGTGTGGTGGGAGATGGCTACATCCACATAGAGACATGTGGGTGGGAAGTAAGTATAGGATGTGGAACATTGGGAGGGTGGATTGGGGGTGATAACCTATGGAGTATAAATAAAATATTAATTAATAAAAAATGAAGAAAAAAATAGAAAAAGAAACTGAAGATCATTTGATTATATTGTAGGACAAGAGTTTGGGACATACAAAGTTCTCATTGAATCACACAAGGGAAATATTCCAATTTACAGAAGAAGGAAATAGAAGCATTTAAGAAGTAATTGATCTGGCAGTTCTCAGATCTAGTATGGCATATACATAAGGTGGCACTACACAGTATAATATTATCCTATTCAAAATTAATTTTGAAATTCTAACCTGCTAGGAAAAAAAAATGTAATATAGTAATCCTAGTATTTTGATATTCCTTTTAATTTTGTGTTGTAGAATAAAACTAAGAAATTAAATGGCATATTTGGCATTTCAAATGCAGCAGTCCTTATCTTTATTAATGATTCAGAAATGATGTGAACTGAAGGCTGCAATAATCAGTTTTACATAGTCAGGTGGCAGAATGAAATGAGCCTTCTGACACTGGTGGTTATTTTCTCATAATGCATAAGTTAATTTGTGATGGGTAAGAAAAAAATTTTAAAGTAAGCCAGCCCTCCCTCCTTGGATAAAAGATTATAATTATAAACAAACTACAGGTTTTCTTCAGGAAAGTTACCTTAGCTCTTCACACATACAGCAGTTTAAAGAATGATAGAACTATTTAGAAAGTTAAATTAATTCAGTGCTTAGACACTGTGTATTAAACATTTTTTGTGTTTTCAATCCTCCGATCTGTTCAAAGATATTTGAATTCCACACAGCTTAAATGATGAGTTAGTTTCAATGATATGTTAGAAAAAAAAAAAAAGAAAAAAGAAAAAGAAAAAAAATGAAAACTGATTTTGATGTAGGCTAGATGTAGCATTTTAAAATTTGAATGTGATGGAATTAGCATTTATTTGCTCTCACTGGAGGAAATGCTCCATGTTGCTAGAACTCAAGGGCACAGTACTAACAAGTGCCAGCAAAGCAGATGAGGAAGGGACACCAAAAATGTCCCACCAGTTCTGTTTTCTCCATTAAGATGATGAAGCACTGAAAACCCAATTTACAAAAGAGCTAATTAATTATACTAATACAAAACTTAATGTTGTCAAATTGGCAGAGGTAGGGTTTATGTGGCTAAACAATGGCAGCCACAGAACCTTCTAATGAAAAAAGGTTATATTTTTATGGAGAAGTAGTAATTAATAATTCTGAAAAATTGATAGAAAAATATGACTGCCATTTATTTTATTATAATATGTTTTTCAAGTGCATCTCTTTAAACATAAACATGTTCCATTTGAAGAAGTGGTTTATATTATAGGCTTTTAATGCAATTTAAATTTTAGAATTGTTTTTCATTTACAGAGAATTTGCTAAGATAGCTCGTAGTTTCTATATAGCATGTAATTAATTTTTATGTTAGAAATAATTCACACTAGTCTGCGATATTCAACAGAATTAAGTAACCTCTATTGTCATTGTTCTATTGTTTTAAGGATTTGTTGAGACAAAGTCTAACTAAATAACACAAGGGGCCTTGGAATCATTACATAGCCAGGATATGAATGATCCCCATAGCTTAGCATTTTGAGTCCTGGATAACAGGTATGTGTCATTACCTATATCAATGTGTTACTTCCTAAAATAAACATTTGTCATTTTTTTAATTGAAAATAGATCTTTTTTATATAATGTACTTAGATTATTGTTTTGCCTTTTCTACTTTACCCAGTTCCTTCCCCATCCCTCACCTCATTTTCAGAATTACATCATTTTGATCTCTCCTTAAAGAACAAATATAATAAAATAAATAAAAACAAACAACTGAATATGACAAAGCAACCAAACCTGAAAAAGAGCCAAAGGAAAACCACATAAAACATATAACCAAAGAGACACACGGATGCAGGGCGTAGTGGCACAAGCCTTTAATCACAGCACTCGGGAGGCAGAGGCAGGCGGATTTCTGAGTTCGAGGCCAGCCTGGTCTACAAAGTTAGTTCCAGGACAGCCAGGGCTATACAGAGAAACCCTGTCTCTAAAAACCAAAACCAAAACCAAAACAAAAAACAACAACAACAACAGCAAAAGAGACACACATATTCACACACAGGAATCAGGTAAAACACAAAACCAAAAGCATTAGTCTATACACAAAAGCTCTGTAATGTAGAAAAAAAAATGTCCTAACAACATTTTGATGCATATAATCTCCAAGATGCTATTGAATTTCTTTTATGTTGGCCATTTATTAGAAGGCATAGGCCCTTCTCTTAAGAGTGGTTTGTTTCCCCTTGAAGAATCCTTTGTAGAAAACCATTTTTTTTCCTCAAGTAGTTATCATTTGTACATAGCTTATGGGGTAAGGATGTGGACAAATGTCCACTTCTCCTTTCAGCTCTGAAACTCCATGTGGTGGAGATGTGCGCAGACCCTGAACCTTAGTGTCTGTGAGTTCCTAGGAGATACAGGCCTGTTTTGTCTAGAAGGCCTTGCTACCTTGCTGTCATCCATCCTCTTTGGCTCTTATACTCTTCCTACCTCTTCTATATCACCTGGAAATAGATACTTTGATTTCCTCTCTTCCAGTTAAATCCCCTTGATCTACTTTAGTTCTCTTATGGTTCTAGCTAATACTAGAAATCCAATAGTGGCTAGTTATGGAGAAAATGGAAAACCTTGTCTTATCCTGATTTTATTGGAAATGCTTTGAGTATCTCTCAATTTAGTTTGATATTGGTTATGGGCTTGCAGTAAATTGTCTTTATTATGTTTAGGTATTATAACTCTTGTATTCAGGTTCTTCCCAAGGCATTTTATCATAATAGTGGCATAAATTTTGTAAAAGAGTTTTTTTTTTTTAACTTTAAAGAAGATAATCATATGTTTATTTTCTTTCAAATTGTTTATATTGTATATTAGATTATTTACTGATTTCGGTACATTGAACCATCCCCAAAGCTGTAGGATGAAGCTTACTTGACCATGAGGACTGATCTTTATGGTATATTCCTGGGTACAGTTTACAAGTATTTTATTGAGATTATTTTTGCATTTAGGTTCATGAGGGAAATTTCTCTGTAGTTCATTTTCTTTATTAGTTATTTATGAGATTTAAGTATCAAAGTAATTGTGGTAAGTTGTAAAATGAATTAGGCAATATTCTGTCTGTTTCTATTTTGTGGAATAATTTGAGGCACATTAGCATTAACTCTCTCTCTCTCTCTTTCTCTCTCTCTCTCTCTCTCTCTCTCTCTCTCTCTCTCTCTCTTTTACATCTGGTAGGATTCTCTATCAAAACCATCAGGACCTAGGCTTTGTGTTTTTTAATTGGAAGATTTTAAATTACTACTTCTATTTCACCAGGTATTATATGACTGTTTGAAGTGTTCACCTGATTTTGATTTACCTTTGGTACGTCATATATATACCAAGAAATATGTCCAGTTTCTTTGGATTTTCCAATTTCGTGGAGTACAAGCTTTAAAATTTGTCTTTGTGATTCTCTGCATTTCCTTGGTTTCTTTTGTATTTTGTTGGTTTGGATCTCCATTCTCCACATTTTTGTTATTTTGAGAAAATGTTATTTAATCTTACTGAGTTTCTCAATGAACAAACTTTGTTTCATTCTTTGTATAATTTTTTTTTGTTTGTTTGTATCTTTTTTTTGCCTGAGCTTCATTATTTCCTATCAGCTACTCCTATTGGGTATTATTTTGTCTTTTTCTACTAAAATCTTTAGGAGATCTGTTAAGGTGAGAGATCTGTTGATGGGCATTGGGCTATACACAGACATTATGGTCTCCAGTTGAGCTGAGATGTTGAACCCTGGGACTTGGTGCAAATAATTCACCTACATGGGATGGAAGGATTTCTCTCATGTCTCCTGGAACTCTGGCTCCTGTCAAAGTTACCATCCCCCACAACCCCCTCAAGAGAAGCATGGCTAGCAGTCATGTAGGCTATGTCCCATGCTTCTGACCTTCAGGCTAAACTCCTCCCCAGTTACCTAGCAACAGTAAGATAAAACAACGCAAGATAAGATGGGCTGTTTAGCCCCTCCTCACTCTCTCCTCTCTTGCTCTCTCACTCTTCTTGTTCTCTTGCTTTCTTCTACTCTCTCCTCTGTATTCCTCTCTCTCCCTCTTACTCTCTAGCCTTTCTTCTCTCTCTCCCTTTCTCCTTCCTCTCCTCTTGGCCATGGACGGTCTCTCTCTCTCTCTCTCTCTCTCTCTCTCTCTCTCTCTCTCTCTCTCTCTTTTACCTTCTCTTTTTCCCCCTGCTGCCTTTCTATAATAAAGCTCTAAAACCATAGACTGTCTCTGCTCATCAAGATCTGGTGCTCTTATTCTTGCCTGTGTGGGAACCACTCCCACTCAGCCCTCTCTCCCATAACCCCAGGACTACAGAGTGTTTCCCCTGGGCCCTGGTCAGGAGTTGCCCCTTGTCCACCTCTGTTGAGTAGGGTCAGTGGCTTAGGTGCCCACCCAGGGTAGAGTGGAATGTGTCCGGCAGCACTCTCATATCTGACTGCCAAGAGCATAGGAGGAACTCTGGCTGGACATGGGCTATCCTCCATTACTCTCCTTCCCCTACACCCCCTTTTAATTCCCACAATCTGAGATCTCTTTTTTTTTTTTTTAAGTTTAGTGGTATAAACTTTCCTCTTAGAGCTACTTTTATTTTGTCCAATAATTTTAGGTATTTATTTTTACTCAATTATAGAAAGACTTTAGTTTCTTTTTTTTTTCTCCTTTTTTATTCAGTAGATAATTGTCCATTTTAAATGAGTCTGTAAGCTATTTGATTCTTCAGTTGTAGATATCCAGCTTTAATCCATATTGGTATGGTAGAATGCAGAATCTTATTTAAATTTTCTTGTATCTGCTGAGACTTGCCTTGTGTCTAAGAACATGGTCGATTTTGGAGAAAGAAGATGGTATAGTCTTTTGTGTTTGAGTGAAATGTTCTGTAAAGGTCTGTTAGGTCAGTTTGATTTATGAAATTAGTTAGATCCAGTATTTCTTTATTTACTTTTTGTCTTGATGACTTGTTCATTGGTGGGAGTACGTTATTGAAGTCTCCCAATATCAATTTGTGAAGGTTAATATATAATTTCAACTAAAGTAGTGTTTATTTTATGAACTTTGGTGTCTTTGTGTTTGAATCACAGAGACTATGAATTTCAACATCCTTTTGGTAAACTTTTCCTTTTATGAGTAGATAATGATTTATCTCTTCTGATTAGTTTTGGTTTGTTGTCTCTTTTGTCAGATATTAAAATGACTACACTGGCTAGCTTCATAGGTTCTTTAGGCTGAGAATATCTTTTTCCTTCTTTTAGGCCTAGGAGATTTCTATACTTGCTATTAAACAGTGTTTCTTTAATGTGGCAGAAGGATGGATCCTGCTTTCAAATCCACTTTGTTATTCTGTATTTTTTTTTAACTGGGAATTGAGACCTTTGATGATGAGAGTTACCAATGTACTTATTTTGTTTATTCTCTTTATTTTGTTGCAGTGTAGATGTTTCCCCCTTCTTTTTCATTTTCTGGTCCAATAGTGCTTATTATTTATATTTTATTGGTTGAGATAGTCTCTTTAACCGATCAATTTCCTTCTAGTGATTTCTGTAGCACTGGATTAGTAAATAGATATTGTCCCAATTTGCTTAACTTAGAATATCTTTCTTCTTCTATTATGATTGAGAGTTTCAATGGGCAAAGTAGTCTGAGGTATTATCTATGGGCTCTTGGAGTTTGTAGAACATTTGTCCAAAGCTCTTCTGGATTTTAGACTCTCTGTTGAATAGTCAGGTGTTATTCTAATACGTCTTCCTTTATATACTATTTTTTTCCCCTTGCAGCTTTTATTTCTTTCTTTGCTTCTTTCTTTGTCTCCTTGAGGTTGTTTGTTTGTTTGTTTTTGTTTTTTCCTCTCTGTTTCTTTCTTTCTTTCTGTCTGCCTGTTCGTCTTTTTTTCCTTTTTTGTACAATGAGTGTCTTCATTATTGCAATCCTACAGAATATTTTTTATCCAGTTTAGGTGGTGTTCTGTATGCTTTTTTACCTTGATGATTCGCTCCTTCTATACTTTCTTGGAAGTATTTTCTATACTTATAAACCTGATTTCTTTACTTCCTCCAGTGCTAAGATTTGTAGATTTGGTATTTCTATAGTGCCCCACAATTCCTGAGTCGTTTGTGACTGGAATCTTTCTTTCTAGCTTTCTTTCTTTCTTTCTTTCTTTCTTTCTTTCTTTCTTTCTTTCTTCCTTCCTTCCTTCCTTCCTTCTTTCCTTCTTTTCTTTCTTTCTTTCTTTCTTTCTTTCTTTCTTTCTTCCTTTCTTTCTAGATATTTTCTTTACTTACATTTCAAATGATACCCCCTTTTCTATTTTTACACCCAAACCACCCCCATCTATCCCCTCCTTGTGGCCCTCAACCCAACTCCTGCGTCCTGGCCCTGGCATTCCCCAATACTGGGGCATAGAATCTTCTCAAGACCAAGGGCCTCTCCTCCCATTGATGGCCAACTAGGCCATCCTCTGCTATATATACAGCTAGAGACACCAGTCTCACCATGGGTTTTCTTTGATTAGTGGTTTAGTTCCAGGGAGCTCTGGGGGTTAAGTATAGAAGGAGCGAATCATCAAGGTAAAAAAGCATACAGAACACCACATAAACTGTATAAAAAATATTCTGTAGGATTGCAATAATGAAGACACTCATTGTACAAAAAAGGAAAAAAAGACAAATAGGCAGACAGAAAGAGGGGGTACTGGTTAGTTAATATTGTTGTTCCTCTTATAGGACTGCAGACCCCTTCAGCTCCTTGGGTACTTTTTCTACACTGGCGACCCTGAGGTGTAACAATTTCTTCTGTCTTTCATGACTGAGATTCTCTCTTCTATCCCTTATATTTTCTTGGTATGAATTTCCTCTAAAGTTCCTGTTCAAGTTCCCACATTTTTTGTTTCTGGTTTTCTTTCAGTTTGTCTTTTCTTTATTCAATATTTTTTCACTTGCAAATCTTGGCCTGATTTCTTCATTTTATTCCACTGTTTGTGTTTTCATAGACTTCATTAATGGATTAATTTCTCTTTAAGAACTGATAAAATATTTATAAATATTAGTGCAATTTTAAAGTCCTTTTCATATCCTGCAGTTATATTGCACTATTTATTGGAAATAGATTCTTCTCTCTTTCCACTCCACCCAGCTCCCTACCACTTCTACTCTCACCCAGATCAACCTCCCTCTGTTTACCTTTATAAAAGAGCAGGGCTGGGTTCACAACCAAAAATATACTGTATTTTTTATTTGTAGGGTTGCTAGACTTTAGTGGGAACATATTTACCTGACTATACTTTTTAGTTGGCACCTATGCATCTGGGGTCAGGAAGATTTAATTCTGGGTTCTGATATTTGGTCTTGTCTTTGCTTAGTGCCTTGAAAGTTATATCCCTTAGTTTCTGTTTCCCTTTCTAATTCTTAGGAGAGAAAAGTAACTGTGTGATGCCTGGTAAAGAATGCTTTTAAGATCCTGTCAGATGTAGCCATTAGAGTCTCTTGGTTAGAATGTTATTCTAGGTGTTGGCAGCTGAATGTTAGGAATGGAGATGGAATGGGGACCTGAGGGGGGTCCTCAGGAAGAAGACAACAGAATGTGCCTCCCTATGTGCTTAGTCCCCTCCGAATGCAGACAGAGATGGGGGAGAATTCACAGATGGTAGTCTACTGCAAAGCTGAGGATGAATTTGAGGTATTGGGTTGGAGGAGAGGAGGGAGCATGAAAATGTGGAGATTGTCCACATGCTTTTCTGGCCAACATGCTTTCAGTGAGTCCCTGCAGATGTTGGAGGTTAAGACAGAAGGATGGGTTGATAAGGATGGCTGAAGATGAAGACAGGTCACCTTCAGGTCTTTATTATCCCTCATCTCCTCCTAAAATATACGTTCAGTCTTATCTCCAGCTCTATAGCTGATGACCTGCTGTGACCTGATCTCCTTGATGTTTCCTTCTTGGACAAGTCATACTTTCTTTAGATTTCTCTGGCTTTTCTCTTGTCTCTTCTTGAGGCTTGAGATTTCTCCTATTCTAGCATTCTCTGCAGCTATCCACTAAATTTTCATAGTCTGTTATAATAACCTTCTTTCCTTATTGTTGATCCCCTTGAAAAGAGGTCAAGACAGTTTGTCTTAGTCAGGGTTTCTATTCCTGCACAAACATCATGACCAAGAAGCAAGTTGGGGAGGAAAGGGTTTATTTGGCTTACACTTCCATCACCAAGGAAGTCAGGACTGGAACTCAAGCAGGTCAGAAGGCAGGAGCTGATGCAGAAGCCATGGAGGGATGTTCCTTACTGGCTTGCTTCCCCTGGCTTGCTCAGCCNCCTGTGTTCCCTCTTATAGATGATTGTGAGCATCTACTTCTGTACAAGACAGCTATATCAGGGTCCCTTAAATAGGCACTAGCTGTCCTATGCCATAGTGTCTGAGTTTAATGACTGATTATGGGATGGATCCCCCGTGGTGGGGTAGTCTTTGTATGGTCCATCCTTTCATCTTAGCTCTAAACTTTGTCTCTGTAACTCCTTTCATGGGTATTTTGTTTCCTCTTCACAGGAGGAATGAGGTATCCATGAGCTGGTCTTCCTTCTTGATGTTCTTCTGTTTTGTAAATTGTATCTTGGATATTCTAAGTTTCTGGGCTAATATCCAGTTATCAGTGAGTGCATACCCAATGACTTCTTTTGTGATTGGGTTACCTCACTAAGGATTATATCCTCCAGATACATCCATTTGCCCAAGAATTTCATAAATTCATTTTTTTAATAGCAGAATAGTACTCCATTGTGTAGATGTATCACATTTTCTGTATCCATTCCTCTGTTGAGGGGCATCTGGGTTCTTTCCAGCTTCTGGCTATTATAAATAAGGCTGCTATGAACATAGTGGAACATGTGTCCTTTTTACCAGTGAAGAACAGAATGGATTCTTACTACATCTTTTCAAAGATACATAGCAAGTACATGGTTAGTCACAATATACTTGAGCCTTAATCTCCTGGTTTGAGGAATTTTTGATAACTTTCTTCTCTAAAAAGTTACTTAATTTCAGATATTTTACAGTACTGGACAAGAAGTTGCAAAACATAGACTGCTCATAATGAATAGAACCTAGAGGCTAAGGAATGTACAGTGATAATCTGTAGTTCTTCTTGGGAAGCAGTCTCCTCTTTCATGTACTTATTTGATTGATTATTTATTTTAGTGTGAACTTTGGGTTGTTAGTCCTGGTCCTTGCATAATAACTACTTTCTTGCTAATCAGTTGTTCACATGATTGGCTACTGAGTGATCTCTTAGTTGCCCTGTAGATCCTGTACATGTTTTGATCCAAATTGAAGTAAGTATAGCTGAGTACTTCCTTACTTACTCATACTAAAATGAACACTTTGCAACAATCAAAAAATGTGAATTTTTTGACTTGGCATAGAGTTATCCATTTAGCATAGAATTCTGATTCCTTCTTTTGGTAATGTTGGTACAAGTAACCAGGTATGCACATTGTCAATTAACAGCTAATTTCTTGCTCTAATTGAGGCAAGGGCTGTCAGAGTGAAAGGGGTTTGCAACCTCATAGTAAGAACAATATCACAAAACAGAAGCCCCTCCCCCAAAAAAGCTCCCAGGGACTAAACCATCAACCAAAGTGTACACAGTGGGTACCTATGGCTCCACCTGGATATGTAGCAGAGGACTGCCTTATCTGGCATCAATGTGATGGAAGCCTTAAGTCCTATGAAGACTTGATGACCCTCAAGTGCTAAGGCACTGAAGAAGGAAAGGGTAGGCAGGTGGAGGAGTAACCTCATAGGGGCAGGGGAAGGGAGAAGGGGGTAGGGGGCTAATATTTGAAAAGTAAATAAATAAATCAATAGTGAAAAGTCATTTCTTTGTTGTTGTTAATGTTTTAAGTTAATTTAATTTTTACTTATTCACTTTACATTCAGCTTACTAGTCCCCCCTGGGTCAACCCTTCCCACAATCTATTCCCTATCCCCCCTTCTCTCTAAGCTGAATACCCCCTGCCCTAAATTTTCCACCTCCTTGACACTTCAACCCTCTGCAAGTTTAGGCCAGATAAAGCAGCCCAGCTAGAAGAACATATCCCATGTACAGTCAACAGCTTTTGAGATTGCTCCTGTTTTAGTTGTTCAGAATTCACATGAAGACCAAGCTGCACATCTGCTATATATGTCCAGGGAGGTCTAGGATCAGCCCCTGTATGTTTTCTGGTTTGTGGTTCAGAAGGTGAGTGTCCCAACAGTACTGGATAGATTATTCTCTTGGTATTTCTACGGACTTCCTATACACTTCAGGGCCTGCAATTTCATAACTCTTATTCTTTGATAAGAGTCTCCGACTGAATCCACTGTTTGGCTATGGGTGTTTTAATCTGTCTGAGTCAATTGCTGGGTAGGAGGCTCTCAGAAGACAACATGTTCCTGTCTGTGAACATAACAAAGTATCATTAATAGTGTTAGGAATTGGTTCACAACCATGAGATTAGTCTCAAATTGAGCCAGTTATTGGTTGGCTATTCCTTCAGTCTCTACTCCATCCTCTGGACCTGCATTTCCTGTACACAGAAAAAACTTTGGATCAAAAGATTTGTGAGTGGGTTGCTGTCTCTATTATTCCACTGAGGTTTCTGCCAAGCTATAACAGGTAAACTCTTGTGGTTCCATATGCCACTTCTGGAGATGTACCCAAAGGATGCTCCAACATCTCACAAAGACACTTGTGTGTTCATAGAAGTTTTATTTGAAATAGCCAAAACTTGGAAATAATCCAGATGCCCCTCAACTGTTAACTGGATAAAGAAAGATTGAAAAATCTACATAATGGTACACTACTCGGGGATATATATATATATATATATATATATATATATATATATATATATATACATGAATTTTGCAAGCAAATGTTTAGAACTTGAAAATACTATTCTCAGTGAGGTAAAATTGTATTTACTGACTTATAAGTGAATATTAGCCATAAAATACAGGTACTATGCTACACTCCACAGACCCAAAGAAGCTAAACAAGAAGGAAGGCTAACGCTAAGAAGCTGGAATCTCACTCAGAAAGGGGAATAAAAGAAGTTGTAAATGGATGGAGGTGTCTGGGAAGGAGGGGAAGAAGAAGGGAATGGGATGTTCAGGATCAGGTGTGGGAAAGGACTGAGAGATGGCTACATGGCCATGAAGTGATGGACATCTGCAACTGAGTGGTGTGAGGAGGTAGGGGCTATCTGCAGGATAAGACAGAGACCTGGGATAAGGGAGGCAACCAAGAATCAATAGGAATGACCTTAGTTGTGACTCACCAAAATTCATTCCTTCTCATCATTTTTGTTAACAGAGTAAACCATAAGTGTATATACTTAATTATCTAGGTATACATAAGTATCAATATCTACTAGAAAATTTGAAAATGTATATGTATTAATGATGCTGTCTCAAGCTCTCATTAGCACATGAATTTTTCTAAACTTTCCCCATTACTTTTCTTCTCACTTTAAAGCTGAAAATCCTTGGTCCACCCATTGCTATTTTATCCCTTAGTTGTTTAACTCACTGTGCATGGACAAACTGGGCTTAGGCCCAAGTCCTTTGCTTTTGGCCTTTTGAGTGATTAAATTAGAAGTTTAGCTGGGGAGATTTGTAAGTGAAGTTTTAAGAGGGTAGTCTAGATTCTTCTGATTCTTTTCAAAAATGCAATAGAGAGGTAAGATGACAGTGATTGTTCAGTAAATAAAACCACCAGAGCTAGAGGGAAAAAATGTGATTTATTCACATTGTAGAAAAATGAGATATGGGGAGAACACTGTTATCTTAATATGCCATTGTAGTATAAGGGTAGTAGGCAGAGATAAGGCCAATATAAAGTGAGAGGGCAAAAAAATAGGTAACGTAAAATAAACGTAAAACAAGCTTCTTCGATTGCTCAGGGTCTACTTGAACTACTAGATCACTGTGCCTTTCAAGAGAAGAGAGAAATGTAGCTTTAGTTTAGTAGTAAAGCACTTGCCTAGCAAGCATAAGTCCCTAGGTTCAGTCCTCAGCTCTATGGTGAAGAAGAAAAAAAAATGAGAGAGGAAAAATGATTTTTGAAAGTTTTAGGCCAACTTGGTTCCAAGACACTCAAGTCTATGGAGATCAACACTGTCTCAAAAGAGGGGCACAATGCAAGCAGAGATTTAGAGAGCATTTAACCCAGAGCTCTGGCCTTGGATCTGAAAGGATATAACATCCTCAGCTTTTAGTGGCTTGTTCCTAAAAAGAACATCAGATTCCGATCCTGAAGAGAAAGTGGAGCTCTGAGCACCTGGTAGTGGGAAAGACTATGCAAAGCAGAAAATTCTATAGGAAGATACATCCTATGTGTGCTTACTGTTCAATTACTGGCAAAGAGTTCATGACAAAAGCAACTTACAGAAAGAAGTTTTCATTTAGCTTATGATAACAGAGGGATAGGATCCATCATTGTGGGAAAGTACAGCAGTAGGAAGCAGCCATGCCCTCTAGAACAGCAAGCTGAGAACTCACATCTTGAAACACAAGCATGAAGAAGAGACAAAAAACTAAATATGTGTGTCCTAAACTCTTTTGTTTCCAATTTTTATTAGATATTTTTTTCATTTACATTTCACATGTTATCCCAAAAGTCCCCTAAACCCTCCCCCATCCCCTCCCTGCTCCCCTACCCAACCACTCCCACATATTGGCCCTGGCGTTCTCCTGTACTGGGGCATATAAAGTTTGCATGGCCAAGGGGCCTCTCTTCCTAATGATGGCCAACTAGGCCATCTTCTTCTATATATGCAGCTAGAGAAATGAGCTCTGGGGGTACTAATTAGTTCATGTTGTTCTTCCACCTATAGGGTTGAAGACCCCTTCAGCTCCTTGGGTACTTTCTCTAGCTCCTTCCTTGGGAACCCTGTGTTCCATCTAATAGCTGACTGTGAGCATCCACTTCTGTGTTTGACAGGCACTGGTATAGCCTCCCATGACACAGCTATATAAGGGCCTTTTCAGCACTATCTTTCTTAAAGACTGTCTCAGTGACATTTTTCCTCCAAGGCCACACCACTTCAACATACTCAAACAATATCACCAACTACAGATCAAGTATTCAAGTGCCCCAAATATTCACTATACACTTTAATTAGAGCAAAAGTCCTACTAATAGGTTTTAAGTGCTACTTAAGGTACATCTCCAAGGTTAATTCAGCTTCTTCCTTCTACAAATAATATAGACTTCTAAATAGACTGACCATACATAGCACACATGGACAACTCAATTTGCCTCTTCGGTTGAATTGTTTCTGTGTTCATCTTCCCCAAAAGTGACCTCAATGCTCTCCTGTTTTCACTATTCTTCTTTCTGTTACAGAGAAGATAATACTGCACAGTAGTTTTCCATTTACAATCACATAGTGCCTGTGGTATGTCTTTCTTTTTTGTGTGTTTCTTGTACTTAACAGGGTCTTATCCATCATATATACAAAGATGATATAAAAATCATAGAATTATTTTATGAAATTATTAAATGTATTTGTCACTTTAAAAAAAATACCTGAAAGTGATTTCTAAAATTTAAAAAAAAAGAAACTTTTTAAACTCAACTGTTCTATTACCATTTATTTTGTAATAGCAAATTCTACAATTGTCTACCCAGACAGTAAAATCAAAGCAATGTTTCATCTGAATCTCAAACACTGTGTGCTCAATAGACTTCTCTGTAGCAACAATTTTTCCTCTTGGAAATGGTACAGATACTGTTGCTCTTTTCAGCTACTTCCTTTGTGTGGCAACATGCAGAAGTCTGGGAAATTGGCCACTTTTCTTTACCACCACTAGGTGGCCTCTGCCACTTATTTCCATGATTGAACTTCTTGTTTATTTTGAAATTATTTTATTTTTTTCTCCTTATTTTTTTTAAATTGTGTCAGCGCGTTTTATCCTATTCTTTTCCGACTTCCAACTCCTCCAAGATCTACCACACATGACATGTTACATACTTTGACAAACAAGAAACTTACAAAGAAAGGAAGGAAGGAAGGAAGGAAGGAAGGAAGGAAGGAAGGAAGGAAGGAAGGAAGGAAGGAAGGAAGGAAGGGAGAAAGGAAGGAAAGAAGGAAGGAAGAAGGAAGGGAGGAAGGAAAGAAGGAAGGAAGGGAGGGAGGGAGGGAGGGAAGGAGGGAGGGAGGGAGGGAAAAAGCCACTAAAGCCATGAAGTCTTTTTTGTGTTGACCTTTATCCTAATAGCCCGTAAGATTAATTCTGTATTTTATGTCTTGAAAGAAATTATCGTCCCATCAACACACTTTTCTCTTACAAGGTACTTAGCCTTTGTGGGTATTCTAAGTGAAAACACACACACACATATTTAAACATAAAGTCAGAAATCCACATATAAGAGAAAATAGAAAATGATTGTTATTTTTGGCCTGAGTTCCCTCACTCAGGGTGATTTTTTTTCTTACTGTATCATTTCTCTGATAATTTATAATTTTATTTTTGTGATATCCAAATAGCAATTCCATTTTGTGAGGTTATCACATTTTCATTATCCACTCACCAGTTGATGAACATCTAGATGGTTTCCAGTTTCTAGCTATTATGAGTAGTGCAGCAATGAACAGGAATGAGCAAGGATCTCTGTAGTAAGGCATAGAGCCCATGAGTAGTACAGCTGGATCTTGTGGTCACTCTATTGTCAGCATTTTGAAGAACATCATGCTGGTTTCCATCATGACTGTTTCAGTGTTCTTCTTTTCCTGTATCTTTGCCATCATCAACAGTCATTTATTTTTATTAATCATTGGCTTTCTCTCTGAGGTAAGATGGAAATTCGAATGAATTTTAATTTCTAGGTCCCTGATGTCTACAGATGTTGAATATGTTTTAACTGTTTCTCAGTCATTTGTAGTTCATCTTTTGAGGACCCTGTGGTCAGTTCTGTACCTTGTTTTTTTGTTGGTTTTTTTGTTTGTTTGTTTGTTTAGGGTCTTAATGTTCAGGTTTTTTAGTTCTTTGTGGGTTCTAGAGAGTCATTGTCTGTCATATGTATAATTGTTTTGTCTTGTTTTGCTTTGATTTTATATTTTGAAGGTTAATTCTTTGCTCAAATGATGGCATCATTTACTGTACATAAGCTACTTTAGTTTTATGAAAAATCCCATTTGTTAACTGTTGGTCCTAAGGCCCACACTATCAGGGTCTAGATAAATTTTAATGTTTTATATCATTAGTCTTAGAAATGATGGATTAAGATGCCAGTAAAACGTTGAAGTTTTCAAAATTTTAATGAATTTAAAATATCCTGTTAAAATTAAAAATCTGTATGAAAACCATGAGAAATAATTAAACTCTGCAAAAAAGCTTTTGGGAATGTTCAATCTTTCTACTAACTTAGTGTTATTAATATGCCTCTTTCTATACAGAGATAAAGGGAGGAAACATGTTACTGGACCTATCTGAGTCTATTTTATGTTCCTGGCTTTGCCTCTTGTGGTATTTGCTATCCAGAAATGGAAATAATAGAATAGTATTCTGAAGTGAAAGAAAATTATATATAAATATTTCAAAAAAGAAAAGGATGATAAATTGTAGTTAGAAGTGCCAGCTCACGGTGAAACGATCCTTAACAGCCACATCAACACTACCGATTCTTCTTACATGATGAACAGATTTATCTGTGAATTTGGGATAGGAATCCCCATTTTATTATTATTTTTTTAAATTTCTTATTCTATGTGTGTATTTTGGGCAAGTAAATGTTCGGCACATAGGTGGAGTTTAGAAGACAACTTTGCAGAGTAAGGACTCCATGCATGTATGTGTGTTCTTAGCGTTAAATTCAACATATTGGGCTTCATTGCAAGTGATTTTATACATACAGCAATTTTATTGGCCCAAGAGCCCTCATTTTTAAAAATCCGTATGAACTTAATTAACACATCATTTTAACTTAGCCAACCTATAGCATAAATCATTTTATTTTCTTATTTTGTTGGTAACTTAGTCTTAAGCTATAATCCTTATTTAATTTCTAAAATTTCAATTATCTTAGATTCTTCATTTTTATTTTTTAAGACTTTTTAGTTTCTAAGGCACAATCATCCCATTGATGGGAAACTTTGCTCTCTTTCTTATGCCCAAAATGTGTTATAGCATATTATATCATTAAGATATAATTTTATAAAGCCTAAGCATTGATTTAGTGAGCCATTGTCACATTCAAATAACATAAAAATTGGAGAACTAAAATGACTTCAATAAGATAAAGAGTTGGGATATAATCCCATCAAATACATTATATCTGTCTGTGGGTGTGTATGTGTGTGTGTACAAATATGGTGCCTATTATGTCAAAAGGTGAAGATAATTAAAGAGTTACTTGTTTAAAAGTGTATCACTCAAGTTTATTTGGAGTAATTGTAAATTTGAGCAAGCCTGCTCTTCCAGAGAATCTTGATTTGATTCTCTAGCCTTACCATGGCTGCTCACAACAATTTGATACTCCAGTTCTAGGGAACTCAATATTTTCTTCTGGCCTTTATGGATATAGACATGCAGGTAGTATGTGAAAATACATGCAGACAAAATACACATGAACATGAAATAAAATAATACTTTTTTCTCAGCATTTTTTATTAGATATTTTCTTAATTTACATTTCAACTGCTATCCCGAAAATCCCCTCCCTCCTCCCCCCTCCCTGCTCCCCTGCCCACCCACTCCTACTTCTTGGCCTTGGCGTTCCCCTGTATTGGGGCATATAAACATTGCAGTACCAAGGGGCCTCTCCTCACAATGATGGCCAACTAGGCCATCTTCTGCTACATATGGAGCTAGAGACACGAGTTCTGGGGGTTCTGATTAGTTCATATTGTTGTTCTTCTTCTAGGGTTGCAGATCCCTTCAGCTCCTGGGGTTCTATCTCTAGCTTCTCTAAATGTGGGCCCCGTGCTCCCTCTTATTGAATACTGTGAGCATCCACTTCTGTGGGAGTCAGTTATATCAGGGTCCCTTCAGTAAACACTTGCTGTCCTATATGATAGTGTCTGAGTTTAGTGACTGATTATGGGATGGATCCCCGGTGGGTTAGCCTCTGTATGGTCCATCCTTTCATCTTAGCTCTAAACTTTGTCTCTGTAACTCCTTTCATGGGTATTTTGTTTCCTGTTCAAAGGAGGAATGAAGTATCCATGAGCTGGTCTTCCTTCTTGATTTTCATGTGTTTTGCAGATTGTATCTTGGGTATTCTAAGTTTCTGGGCTAATATCCATTTATCAGTGAGTGCATGTCCAATGACTTCTTTTGTGATTGGGTTACCTCATTAAGGATTATGTCCTCCAGATTCATCCATTTGCCCAAGATTTTCATAAATTCATTTTCTAATAGCAGAATAGTACTCCATTGTGTAAATGTACCACATTTTCTGTATCCATTCCTCTGTTGAGGGACATCTGGGTTCTTTCCAACTTCTGGCTATTTTAAATAAGGCTGCTATGAACATAGTGGAACATGTGTCTGTTTTACCAGTTGGAACATCTTCTGGGTATATGCCCAGGAGAGGAATTGCTGGATCTTTTCGTAGTATTATGTCCAATTTTCTGAGAAAACGCCATACTGACTTCCAGAGTGGTTGTACATACTTGCAATCCCACCAGCAATGGAGGAGTGTTCCTCTTTCTCCACACCCTTGCCAGCATCTGCTGTCACCTGAATTTTTGATCTTAGCCATTCTGACTGGTGTGAGGTGGAATCTCAGTATTGTTTTGATTTTCATTTCCCTGGTGATTAAGGATGTTGAACATTTTTTTAGATGTTTCTCAGCCATTCGGAATTCCTCAGTTGAGAATTCTTTGTTTAGCTCTGTACCCCATTTTTAATGGGGTTATTTGTTTTTCTGGAGTCCAGCTTCTTTAGCTCTTTGTAGATGTTGGATATTAATCCCCTATCCAATTTAGATTGGTAAAAATCCTTTCCCAATCTGTTGGTGGCCTTTTTGTTTTGCTGACTGTGTCTTTTGCCTTACAGAAGCTTTGCAATTTCATAAGGTCCCATTTGTCAATTCTTGATCTGACCGCACAGGCCATTGCTGTTCTGTTTAGGAATCTTTCCCCTGTGCCCACACCTTCGAGGGGTTTCCCCACTTTCTCCTCTATAAATTTCAGTGTCTCTGGTTTTATGTGGAGGTCTTTGATCCACGTAGACTTGAGCTTTGTACAAGGAGATAGGAATGGATCAGTTTGCGTTCTTCTACATGTTGACCACCAGTTGTGCCAGCACCATTTGTTGAAAAGTACTACTCAGCTATTAAAAACAATGAATTTATGAAATTATTGGGCAAATGGATGTATTCGAAGGATATCATCCTGAGTGAGGTAACACAATCACAAAAGATGTCACTTGATATGCATTCACAGATAAGTGGATTTTAGCCCAGAAACCTAGAATACCCAAGATGCACCTTCCAAAACACAAGAAAATCAAGAAAGAGGAACAACTCTTGGATACTTCATTCCTCCCTAGAATAGGGAATAAAATATCCATGGAAGGAGTTGCAGAGACAAAGTTTGGAGATAAGATAAAAGGATGGACCATCCAGAGACTGCACCATTCGGGTGGGCCATCACATAATCTGCCACCAAATGCAGACACTACTGCATATACCAGCACAATTTTGCTGAAAGAACCCTGCTATATCTGTCTCCTGTGAGGCTTTCACAGTCTCTGACAAATACAGAAGTGGATGCTCACAGTCTTCTATAGGGTGAAACACAGGGCCTACAGTGTAGCAGCTAGAGAGCATACCCAATAACTGTAGGGGTCTGCAAGCCTATAGATGGAACAACATTATGAAGTAATCAGAACCCCCAGAGCTCGTGTCTCTAGCTGCATATGTATTAGAAGATGGCCTAGTTGGCCATTATTGGGAAGAGAGGCCCCTTGGTCTAGCAATCTTTATATGCCCCAGTACAGGGGAATGCCAGGGCCAAGAAGTGGGAGTGGTTGGGTAGGGGAGCAGGGTTGGGGATAGTGTATAAGGGACTTATGGGATAGCACGTGAAATGTAAATGAAGAAAAATTTCTAATAAAAAAAAGAAGAAAAAATATATACAAGAAACCAGTAGCCAACATCAAGCTAAATGGAAAGAAACTTGAAAGAATCCTACTAAAATCAGGGAGTAGACAACTTTGTCTACTTTCTCCATACTTATTAAATATACTACTTGAAGTCCTAGCCAGAGCAATTAGACAACAAAAGGAGATCAAGGGGATAAAAAATGGAAAGTAATAAGTCAAAATATCACTATTTGTAGATGATATGATAGTATATATAATTGACCCTAATAATTCTACCAGAGAACTTCTGAACCAGATCAAAAGTTTTAGTGCAGTAGTTGTGTATAATATTAACTCAAACAAATTTGTGCCCTTTCTTTACTCAAAGGATATACAGGATTACAAAGAAAGAAGGGAAACAACACCCTTCACAATAGTTACAAACAATATAAAATACCTTGGTAAGACTCTACTAAGGAAGTGAAATGTTTGTATGATAAGAGCATCAAGACTCTGAAGAGAGAAATCAAAGATGATCTTAGAAGATGGAAAGTGGCTCAAGCTCATGGATTGGCAATATTAATATAGTAAAAATTGCTAGCTAATTCAAACCCCATCAAAACTCCAACTCAATTCCTCACAGAATTAGAAAGGGAAATTTGCAAATTAATCTGGATTAACAAAAAAAACTAGGTTAGCAAAACATTCTCAACACCAAAAGTATCTCTGTTGGAACCACCATTCCTGACCTCAAGCTGTACTACAGAGCAATTGTGAGAAAAACTGCATGGTATTGGTACAGCAACAGACAGGTAGATGAATGGAATAGAATTGAAGACCCAGAAATGAACCCACAAACCTATGGTCACTTTATCTTCGACAAAGGAGCTAAAACCATCCAGTGGAAAAAAGACAGCATTCTCAACAATTGGATCTGGCTCAATTAGCTGATATGATGTAGAATAATGTGAGTTGATCCATTGTCATCTCCTTGTACAAATCTCAAGTCTAAGAGGATCAAGGAACTCCACATAAAATAAAACAAAACAAAACAAGCAAACAAACAAAAAACAAAAACAAAAACAAAACTGCAAATTACAGAGGAGAAAGTGGAGAAAAGCCTCAAAGATAAAGGTACAGGAGAAAAATTCCTGTACAGAACACCAATGGATTGTGCTGTAAGATTGAGAATCAACATAATAGGGCCTCATAAAATGCAAAGCTTTTTAAGGCAAAGGACACTGTCAAGACAAAAAGGACACCAAGAGATTGGGAAAGGATCTTCACCAATCCTAAATCAGATAGGTGACTAATATCCAATATTTACAAAGAACTCATGAAAATAGACTCCAGAAAATCAAATAACAGTATTAAAAATGGGGCATAGAGCTAAACAAATAATTCTGAACTAAGGAATAATTAATGGCTGACAAGCACTTAAAAAATGTTCAACATTCTTAATCATGAGGGAAATGCAAATCAAAACAACCCTGAGACTCCACCTCACACATGTCAGAATGACTAAGATAAAAAATTCAGGTGAAAGCAGATGCCGGCGAGGGTGTGGAGAAAGAACACTCCTCCAGTGCTGGTGGGGTTGTAAGCTGGTATAACCACTTTGAAATCAGTCTGGCAATTTCTCAGAAAATTGGACATAGTACTACAGGAGAATCCATCAATACCATTCCTGGGCAAGTACACAGAAGATGTTCCAAGTTGAAATAAGGATACATGTTCCATTATGTTCATAGAAACCTTATTTATAATAGCCAGAAGCTGGAACGAACACAGATGTCCATCAACAGAGGAGTGGACACAGAAAATATGCTACATTTACACAATGGACTACTACTCAACTATTAAAAAACAATGAAGTTATGACATTCTTGGGCAAATGGATGTATCTGGAGGATATCATCCTCAGTGTGGTAACCCAATCACAAAAGAACACACATAATATGCACTCACTGATAAGTGTATATTAGCCCAGAAATTTAGAATACCGAAGATAAAATTTGCAAAACAAATGAAATCAAGAAGAAAGAAGATCAAAGTGGATACTTTGTTCCTAATTAGAAAGGTGAACAGAAAACCCATGGGAGGAGCTACAGAACCAAAGTTCAGAGCTGAGATTGAAGGACCATCCAGAGACCCAGGGATTGATCCCATAAACTACTACCAAACCCAGACACTATTGCATATGCCAGCAAGAATTTGCTCACAGGACACTGATATAGGTGTCTCTTGTTAGGCTATGCCAGTGCATGGCAAATACAGAAGTGGATGCTCACAGTCATCTATTGTATAGAACACAGGTCCCCACTGGAGGAGCTAGAAAAAGTATCCAAGGAGCTTAAGGGGTCTGCAACCCTATAGAAGGAACAACAGTATGACATAACCAGTACTCCCAGAGCTCACATGTATAGCTGCATATGAAGCAGAAGATGGCCTAGTTGGCCATCTTTGGGAGGAGAGGTCCTTGGATTTGTGAAGATTATATTCCCCAGTAAAGGGGAATATCAGAGCCAGGAAGCAGCAGTTGTGGGTTGGGGGAGCAGGCCTGGGGAAGGTACAGGGGACTGTCAGGATAGCATTTATCATATGAATAAAGAAAATATCTAATCAACAAAATAAATTCACTCTCATGTGTAGAAGGTATATTCCCAGAGTAGGCACTCTTGTCCTCTGTTTCCATGACTTTATTGTTCTTTTTTCTGTGGGTTTTACTGAGCTTTATCAGTAGGGATTGAGGTGCTCATTGGCTTTACTGCTAGAGTAGGACAGCAGACTGTTTTCCTCCCTTGAACACTTGCATAGCACTTTAGAATACTATGGCAGATGGTTTGCAGGGAAGATGCTTTTGAGCTAATTGTAATTAGCTTCTTCTCCTGTGTAATAAAATATTTCCAGAAAGAGTTTTACCTTCTAATATAGAGAGATAATGAAAGGAAATGTGAATTTCTCTAAAATCTATATTGTTTAGGAATGTATAGAATACTCCTGAACAAAAATTCTAATGATAGCATCTCAAGCTTGGCACTGAAGCATTTGGTAGACAGTCTATGACTGGGAAAGAGATTATCACCCTAAGTTAATATTCATACTATTTGTAAACAATGAAATTTCAAACTCATCACATCTTAGCCAATCATGACATAGGGGAATGGGCTGGGGAACACATAACACACTACATGTTTGTCATTTTTCTTGAAAACATTAGAATGGAACAAAAACCATCAACACTTTAGACTCTCCTACAACTGACCTACTGTGAACTTTGGCAGAAGAAAGGGGATGAAAGTGAATGAGTGCCACCAAGGTGAACTATTGTAATTTTTCATGTTCAATGTGTTTTTTGTTGACCAAAGATTGTGGTTATTTACTGTTATTAGAAACAAATCAGTGGGAATTTACAATTGTTGACTCATAATTAAACAGACCCATTTATTGAATTCATTTTCTACTTCTGTCTCTTAAATTATTGTGATTTCTTTCCTTAATAATATTTGAATGGTTTTGTAAATCGATTACAGTAGTTTTGCCACTATAAAATGAATGAATGAAGCAAACTGGTTTACCATGCATCCACAGTCTGTGCACTCCCCCATGGTCCCTAGAGGACTCCCCACGCAATCTTGGGACCACAGGTGAATGGAGCACAACATCAGTTCCAATCTAACTGCGCAGGAACTGGGACAGCACTGGGGAAACAGAGGATGGGCTAGACAAGGAGCAGAGGTTCCTTCCAGTCAGTACCAGCGCCTGGTTACCTTGGGCATACAGTCTGTGCACACCCCCATGGTCCCTAGAGGACTATACGCGATCTTGGGACCACTGACCAGACAGCTCTAAGCTCCTCAAAGGAGACACCACTCCCAGACCTTGAAACATGTCCAGGATACTAGGACAATAGTATCCCAGAATAACAGGAGGTGGGTCACACCAGTATTCCAGGGTCTCAGTGGAACTTGACTGCCAAGATCTCAGACACTCCCAGAATATCAGGTTCACAGGAGCCCACAAGCAAAGGATCACAGTATAAGCTGGACTCGGAGGAGTCCATAATCAACTTGTATTATAAGAAGGACAGGCTCCAATCAGTTATATTGAGGACAGCAAGCACAGGAGGCAAGCGTAAGAACAGAAGCAACAGAAACCAGGGTTACTTGACATCATCAGAACCAAATGCTCCCACCATGGCAAGTCCTGTATATACCATCACACCAGAAAAGCTAGACATGGATCAAAAATCACTTCTCATGATAATGATGGAGGACTTTAAGAAGGAATTACAGGAAAACACAGGTAAACAACTAGAAGCATTTAAAGAGGAAACACAAAAATCCCTTAGAGAGTTTCAGGAAAACAATACCAAACAGGAGATAGAAAAAAAGATTAAATAAATACATGGAAGAAAAATAAAAGACAAATAAAAGAAAGAAAATGATATAATACAGCTAATGCAAATGTGGTGGTTCAGATAAGAATGCCCCCTCAGCCACACGCCATCTCAGGTGCAAACCCAGCAGAGGGTCCCAAGGCCCACAGAAGACTCACCACACTACAGGCCCTCTAGTGCACCCAGGATCTTGGTATCACTGGTGAGTGGAAAGTAACATCAGTTCTAAATAATTTGGGAGGGTCTTGTGCCAGCAGGAACAGGGATAAAGGAACTCTGCCCGACCAGAAACTGGGATTTCTTCAGGTTGGGGTCAGTGCCGTGCAATCTTCTATGTGAACTGGATAGATCCTAGCACACCCTGGATCTTGGGATCACTGAGACCAGACTACACAGGAAAGCATGTGGGCAGCAAGAGCAACAGAGCTTTTTGAACAAGGTCCTTTCAGGATGTCGTTGCCTGATCTGACCTGCAGAAAGGAGTGACAAGCCATGGAGTTCTTCCCAAAGCAGTTTACTCTGGATCCTTAACTTCTTCCAAATGGCCCCAGAGCCTCTACCCAACCGCCCTTAAATCTCTGTGCCTTCACCACTCAGAGCCTGCCACGCAGGTGCTTGTCATAGCTCTAATGTGCTCAACATCAGCTGGCCTGATATTCCTTAGCAGTGCTTCTGTGCAGTACAAGACTGCAGACGTTTCTATGCAGGGGTGTATATGGAAGTCAGGTGTTAGTCATAAGGCTTAGCAACCTTCTCGGGTGCCATCTTGGAATGGTCATGGTTTCCACACCTGCTCCTCACATCAGGCCTTCATCCTCAGCCACGGGGAGGCGCTAAGACCGAGACTTCTGGGCACCTTCCTTGGCAGAGGATAGTAGGCCTCCAGGGATGGCTCTGACCCCAGGACTCAGAAGGTGGATCTGAGCTCCAGGCTTGTGCGTACTTTCCATGAAACAGGAGAGCTCGCCTGCGGAAAGGGCTCTGACCATTAGGACTCAGGAGAGTGTTTCACAACCAGGAGTGCTGACAGAGGCTAGCAGAATCACAGGAGGAACAAGCTCCAGCCAAAGACAGCAAGAACATCCAACACCAGAAATTACCAGATAGTGAAAGGCAAATGAAAGAATCTTACTAACTGAAACCAAGACCACTGGGCATCATCAGAACACAGTATGTCCACCAGAGTGAGTCCTGGATACCCCAACACAGTTGAAAAGCAAGACTTGGATTTAAAATCATATCTCAGGATGGTGGTCGAGAATTTTAAGAAGGGCATCAATAACTCACTTAAAGAAATACAGGAGAACACTGCTAAACATATATAAGTCCTTAAAGAATTACAGGAAAACACAAACAAAGAGGTGATGGAATTGAACAAAACCACCCAAGATCTAAAAGGAAGTAGAAATAATAAAGAAAACCCAAATGGAGACAACTCTGGAGATAGAAATCCTAGGAAAGAAATCAGGAACCATAAATGCGAACATCAGCAACAGAATACAAGAGATGGAAGAGAGAATCTCAGGTGCTGAAGAATTCATAGAAAACATGGACACAACAATCAAAGAAAATGCAAAATACAAAAAGACCCCAACTCAAAACATCCATGAAATCCAGCACAAAATAAAAAGAACAAAATGAAGGATAAAAGGTATAGATGAGAATGAAGATTTTCAACTTAAAGGGCCAATAAATACCTTCAACAAAATTATAGAAGAAATCTTCTCTAACCTAAAGAAAGAGATGCCCATGAGCATACAAGAAGTCTACAGAACTCCAAATAGACTGAACCACAAAAGAAATTCCTCACAAGACAGAATAATCAAAACAACATATGCACTAAATAAAGATAGAATATTAAAAGCAGTAAGGGAAAAAGATCAAGTAACATGTCAAGGCAGACCTATCAGATTTACAACAGATTTCTCACTAGACTTTGAAAGCCAGATGATCCTGGACAGATGTCATACAGACCCTAAGAGAACACAAATGCCAGCCCATGTTCCATATACCCAGCAAAACTTTCAAATACTATAGATGGAGAAAACAAGGTATTCCATGACAAAACCAAATACACAATATCATTCCACGAATCCAGCCCTTCAAAGGATAATAAAGGGAAAACTCCAACATAAGGATGGAAAATATGCCTTAGAAAAAGCAAGAAAGTAATCCTAGTTGGCCATTATTGGGAAGATAGGCCCCTTGGTCTTGCAAACTTTATATGCTCCTGTACAGGGGAATGCCAGGGCCAAGAAGTGGGGGTGGGTGGGTAAGGGAGGGGACTTATGGGATAGCACTTCAAATGTAAATGAAGAAAATATCTAATAATAAAAAAGAATAATTTATCGGGAAAGAAAAAAAATAAGAAAAGAATCCTTCAACAAACCTAAAAGAAGACAGCCACAAAAACAGATCACCAATTATAACAAAAAAAAATAACAGGAAGCAATACTTTTCCCTAATATCCGTTAATATCAATGGACTCAATTCCCCAATAAAAAAGACATAGACTAAGAGACTGGCAATGTAAATAAGACCCAACATTTTGCTGCATACAGGAAACACACCTCAGGGACAAAGACAGACACCATCTTAGAGTAAAAGGCTGAAAAATAATTTTCCAAGCAAAAGGTCCCAAGAAACAAGCTGGAGTAACCATTCTAATATTGAATAAAATCAACTTCCAATGAAAAGTTATCAAAAAAGACAAGGAGGGACACTTCATACTCATCAAATGTAGAACCATCAAAGATGAACTCTCAATTCTTAATATCTATGCTCTAAAGGTAATAACAGACACATTCATTAAGGAAACTTTAGTAAAGCTCAAAACACACACTGCACAAAAATAGTAGGAGATTTCAACACCCCACTGTCATAATTGGACATATACTGGAAATAGAAACTAAACAGAGACACAATCAAACTAACTGAAGTTATGAAACAAATGGATTTAACAGATATCTACAGAACATTTTATCCTAAAACAAAAGGATATACCTTCTTCTCAGCACTTCATGGTATCTATTCCAAAATCAACCATATATTTGGTCACAAAACAGGCCTCAACAGACACAAGATATTGAAATTATCCCATGCATCTTATCAGATAATCAAGGACTAATGCTGCTCTTCAATAACAACATTAATAATAGTAATCCAACATTCACATAAAAGGTGAATATCACTCTACTCAATGCTAACTTGGTCAAGGAAAAAATGATGAAAGAGATTAAAGACTTTTTAGAATTTAATGCAAATGAAGCCACAATAAACCCAAACTTATGTAACACAATGAAAGCAGACCTAAGAGGAAAACTCATAGCTCTGAGTGCTTCCAAAAAGAAACTGGACAAAGCATACACTAGCAGCTTGACAGCACACATAAAAGCTCTAGAACAAAAGGAAGCAAATTCACCCAAGAGGAGTAGACCAGGGCTGGAAACAACCAAGTGGAAACAAAAAGAATTATTTAAAGAATCAACAAAACCAGGAGCTGGTTCTTTGACAAAATCAACATGATAGACAAACCCTTAGCCAGACTACCTAGAGGGCGTAGGAGCAGTATTCTAATTAACAAAATCAGAAATGAAAATGGAGACATAACAACAGAACATGAGGAAATCCAAAACATCATCAGATCCTAATTCAATATACTATACTCAACAAAACTGGAAAACCTGGATGAAATGGACAACTTCCTAGACAGATACCAGGTACCAAAGTTAAATAAAGATCGGATTAATGATCTAAACAGTCACATATCCCCTAAAGAAATAGAAGCAGTCATTGATAGTCTCTGAACCAAAAAGGCATAGAAACAGATGGGTTTAGCACAGAGTTTTTCAGACCTTTAGAGTATAGCTAATTTCAATATTCCTCAATCTATTCCAAAAAATAGAAACAGAAGGTACTCTACCCAATTTCTTCTATGAAGCCACAATTAATCTGATACTTAAACCACGCAAAGACCTAACAAAGAACAAGAACCTCAGACCAATTTTTATTATAAATATCGATGGAAAAATACTCAATAAAATCCTTACAAACCGAATCCGAGAACACAACAAATGATCAAGCATCAGGATCAAGTAAGCATCATCTCAGGGATGTAGGAATGGTTTATCTATCAATGTAATCTACTATATAAACAAAATCAAAGACATAAAACAAATGATGAACTTATTAAATGCAGAGAAAGCATTTGAAAAAGTCCAACACTCCTTCATGATAAAAGTACTGGAAATATCAGGAATTCAAGGCCCATACCTAAACATGATAAAAGCAACATACAGCAAACTGGTAGCCAACATTAACTAAATGGAGAGAAACTTGAAGTAATCCCACTAAAATCAGGGACTAGACAAGGCTGCCTACTGTCTCCCTGCTGATTCAATATAGTACTTGAAGTCCTAGCCAGAGCAATTCGACAACAAAAGGAGATCAAGGGGATTCAAACTGGAAAGGAAGAAGTCAAAATATCACTATTTGCAGATGATATGATAGTATATATGTGACCCTACAAATTCCACCAGAGAACTCCTAAACCTGATAAACAGCTTCATTGAAGTAGCTGGATATTAAATTAACTGAAACAGTGGCCTTTCTCTACCCAAAAGATTAACAGGCTAAGAAAGAAATTAGTGAAACAACACCCTTCACAGTATTCACAAATAATATAAAATACCTTTATATTGACTTTTTATCTGACTAAGGAAGTGAAAGATCTGTATGATGAGAACTTCAAGTTCTGAAGAAAGAAATCAAACATCTCAGAAGATGAAAAGATCTCCCATGCTCATGGATTGGGAGGATTAATATAGTAAAAATAGATATCTTGCCAAAAGCAATCTACAGATCCATTGCAATCCCCATCAAAATTCCAACTCAATTCTTCACAGAATTAGAAAGGGCAATTTGCAAATACATATGGAATAACAAAACAAACAAACAAACAAGCAAAAAACAAGGATAGCAAAAACTATTATCAACAATAATATAACCTCTGGGGGAATCACCATGCCTGTCCTCAAGCTGGACTATAGAGCAATTTTGATAACTATTGCATGGTACTGGTACAGCGACAGACGGGTAGATCAATAGAATTGAATTGAGGACCCAGAAATGAATCCCCACACTTATGGTCACTTAATCTTTGACAAAGGAGGTAAAACCATCAAGTGGAAAAAGAGACAGCATTTTTAACAAATGTTGCTGTCTTAAATGGCAGTTATCATGTAGAAGAATGCAAATAAATCCATTCTTATCTTCTTGTACAAAGCTCAAGTGTTTTTTGCTTGTTTGTTTTTGTTTTGTTTTGTGTTTTCGTTTGTTTTGTTTTGTTTTTTGTTTTGTTTTTTGTTTTGTTTTGTTTTTGTTTTGTTTTGTTTTGTTTTTTGAGACAAAGTTTCTCTGTATAGTCCTGGCTGTCCTGGAACTCACTTTGTAGACCAGACTGGACTCGAACTCAGAAATCCGCCTGCCTCTGCCTCCTTAGTGCTTGGATTAAAGGCATGTACCATCACTCCCAGCTACAAAGCTCAAGTTTAAGTTGATCAAGGAACTCCACATAAAACCAGAGACACTAAAACTTAAATAGGAGAAAGTGGGGAAAAGCCTCAAAGTTATGGGCACAGGGGAAAATAGTCCTACACAGAACCCTAATGTCTTGTGCTGTAAGATCAAGAATAGACAAATGGGACCTCTTAAAATTCAAAAGCTTCTCTAAGGCAAAAGGCACTGTCAATAAGACAAAAAGGCCACCGACAGATTGGGAAAGATCTGGTAGAGGACTATTATCCAATATATACAAAGAACTCAAGAAGTTAGTATCCAGAAAATCAAATAACCATATTTTAAAAATTGAGTATAGAGCTAAACAAAGAATTCTCAACTGAGGAATACCGAATGACTGAGAAGCACCTGAAAAAAATGTTCAACATCCTTCATCATCAGGGAAATGCAAATCAAAACAATCCTGAGATTCTACCTCAACCATGACTTTATGGCTAAGTTCAGGTGACAGCATATGCTGGCGAGGATGTGGAGAAAGAGGAACACTCCTCCTTTGCTGGTGGGATTGCAGCTTGTACAAACACTCTGGAAATTTGTCTGGAAGTTCCTCAAAAAATTGCACATTGTAATATTGGAGGATCCTGCAATATCTCTCCTGGGCATATATCCAGGTGTTACAACTGGTAATAAGAACACATTCTCCACTATGTTCATAGAAGCCTTATTTATAATAGCCAGAAGCTGGAAAGAATAGCTGAGATATCTCTCAACAAAGGAATGGATACAGAATATGTGGTATATTTACACAATGGAGTACTACTCAGCTATTAAAAACAATGAATTTATGAAATTCTTAGGCAAATGGATGGATCTACAGGATATCATCCTGAATGGGTATCCCAATCACAAATGAACTCACATGATATGTACTCAGTGATGAGTGGATATTAGCACAGAAACTTAGAATACCCAAGATACAATTTGTAAAACAGATTCAATTCAGGAAGAAAGACCCAAGTTTGGATATTTTGTCCCTCCTTAGAATGGGAAACAAAATATCCATGGAAGGAGTTACAGAAACAAAGCTTGGAGCTGAGAAGGAAGGAAGGACCATGCAGAGACTGCCCCATCTGAGGATCCATAACATAATCAGCTACCAAATGAAGACACTATTGCATATGCCAGCAAAAATTTGCTGACAGGACCCCGAAATAGCTGTCTCTTGTAAGGCTATGCCAGTGCCTGGCAAATACAGAAGTGGATGCTCACAGTCATCTATTGGCTGGAAAACAGGGTCCCCAATGGATAAGCTAGAGAAAGTACCCAAGGAGTTTAAGGGCTTTGTAACCCTATAGGCTGAACATCCATATTATCTAACCAGTCTCCCCTGAGTTCCTGTCTCTAGAGCAGAGGATGGCCTAATAGACCATCACTGGGAGGAGAGGTCCTTTGACTTGCAAAGATTATATGCCCCTGTACAGCAAATACCAGGACCAGGAAGTGGGAGTGGGTGGTTTGGGAAACAGGGCGGATGGAGGGTATAGGTGATTTTTGGGATAGCATTTGAATTGGAAATGAAGAAAATATCTAATAAAAATGTTTAATTAAAAAAAGCAAGAATGGCACCCTGCGTATTACTATATTTGAGTCCTTAGTCATCCATGATTGGAATTTTTGATAAGACTAGGCATGGCACTGTTGGTGTATAAATGTCTCTGTTACAACAAGTGTGTCACTGAGGAGGAGGTTTGAGTCTCATATCAGACTAGGCTCTTTCTGTCTCTCTGTCTTTCTGTCTCTCTCTCTTTCTGTCTCTCTCTGTGTCTGTTTCTGTCTCTCTGTCTGGCTCTGTTTCTCTCCCTCCCTCTCTCTCTCTCTCTCTCTCTCTCTCTCTCTCTCTCTCTTGCTCTCTCTCTGCCTGACTCTCTCTGTCCCTCTCTCTGTGTGTCTCTGTCTCACCATCTGTCTCTCTGTATGTGTTTCTCTCTTTCTGTCTATCTTTCTAGCTTGTATACTTACACACTGTGAATTAGAATGTTACTCTAAATCTCTCGGATATTATTTCAGCTCTATGTCTTCTTCTATGTTCCCCAACACATCCCCTTCCACTCTCCCACCCAGATCCCTCCCTCAATCTGTCCTCTGGATTCCTCTATCTCTCTAGTGGTATTGAAACATCCTTCTTGGGCACAATGTCTTCTTAATCTTCATTATTACCTTCCACAGACTGGACTCAGTTGGTCCTTCAACCAACAGGGACTCAGGATCCTGGTATTCAGGTGAGCAAGGAGTCAGCAGATGACAAACAGACATGGACACCTGAGAGTGTTATATCTAAATGTAATTTCTCAAAGCGAGCACCAGACATATAATACTGAAGAAAAACAAGAAAGCTAGCTGATATATCAGCCAAGGTACATCAAGATGCATAATGGTTGTTTACATAAAACAGAAAAAAATGCATAGATAAAAAGCTGACAGGAGCCAGGCAGTGTTTACAACTGAGATAAGAACAGCCCTATCTAAAATCAGCTATTCACAAGATCTGATTAGCTGAATGGTATTCTTTTATGTAAATGAACTACATTTTCAGGATTCATTCTCTGTTTTTCACATCTGTGTTGCTTCCACTATGAGCATAGTGAAGCATATACCCTTGTCACATGGTGGGGCATCTTTTGGGTATGTGCCCTGGAGTGGTATAGCTGAGTATTCAGATAGACCTATTTCCAATCATCTGACGAAACAATGTGAGGATTCTCCAGACTGATTTCAAGAGAGGTTATACCAGTTTGCAATCCCACCAGCTTGGAATTTTGGTTTGGTTGGTATTTGTTTTTGTGACCACTATCCCCACTAGTGGAGAGCTTGCCACATTTAAACCAAACATCATAGGGAGGTTCTTCAAAGCTAATCACAATCTTTGCTGTTGCAACCATGAGAAGACATATAACATTGTCATAAAAAGATTTTTATTAATTATACATCTTGATATTCCATAGTTTGTAGATTTCAGAGGTATCTGAAGAACATCTATGAATCTATCGCCTGTATATCTGAGTTGCTTGTTTCTAGCTCTCTAATATCTACTTAACAGTAAAAGAATATAAGGAAGTTGAATAAACCTTATTTTGTAATGAACTAAAATAGTATTTAACATTACCAATAAGTTTGATTCATTATTACCTTGCATTTCATATTTATTAAAAATAATTTGTAAAGAATATTTCAAAAGAACTAGAATTTAACATATATTTTTAAGAATCAGGTAGATCAAAAACTTTTTAAAAAGTCTTTAAATTTGTATTTATACACAATATGTTGTAACAAAATAAAACCTTAAGTATTTATCAATGTAGAGAATCCATACTTTATAAAAAAATTGGCTTTTTGATACTCTTTGGCCTAAAAGTTGACTCAATAATCTAACATTTAACATATCATTCCTACATCCCTGTTTTCTTTTTCATCCTCCTTTCTTCTAAGTTTAGAAAGAAGAGAAGCAAAGAAACAAGAAACAAAAAGAAAGAGAGAAAGATATCCCTGAATATAACCTTCCTTACCTTGCTTCCCCTCTGACCTATAACATTAAAAACAACCAACAAAAGACCAATATCCACCCATTATACTTTTTAGGAATGGAACATCATTGTCTTAAAATTGTTTCTTGTTGTGAGGTTTGTGTGTGTAGGGTGTGTGGACATACGCATAGTTCTCTATTGAGGGCCCAAAGAAAATTGGGATGTACCGGGCGTGGTGGCACACACCTTTAATCCCAGCACTTGGGAGGCAGAGGCAGGCAGATTTCTGAGTTGTGGCCAGCCTGGTCTACAAAGTGAGTTCCAGGACAGCCATGGCTATACAGAGAAACCCTGTCTTGAAAAACAAAAACAAAAACAAAAACAACAACAAAAGAAAGAAAGAAAGAAAGAAAGAAAGAAAGAAAGAAAGAAAGAAAGAAAGAAAGAAAGAAAAGAAAAGAAAGAAAAGAAAGAAAGAAAATTGGGATGCTGGCCAGTCTTAAAAGTTGGCTGGAATTTTTGTTGTACAGTTTCTGTGTGGTGAGAAGGATCAGAGTTTTAAAATTTCTGATTGTCACAGTCTAAGAGGCAGAATCCACTGGGGCCAGCACCTTTAAAGCTGCACTGGATGCAAAATTTGTTGAAACAACTAATGTGAGCATCTGAGGTTGTGTGAGTCAGAAGAAATATATGTCAGAAGCCCAACAACCCTTTAGAATCCACAAGGGTGAAACTTGTCAGGGTCTCTTTAAATTCATTTTTATACTTAATCATGTAAATGTTCATAGATAATATACTTTTCTGTCTTAGCATATGTATGAAATATGTGGTATGCCAAATCAGATAATGATAATCCTCTGCTCTTTCTTGGAGCATGTAAGCCATCTGTGTACATTTTATGGATGATTTTGGACTATTGAAACAAACATATAATCTATGCTATTAAACTATTTTAAGGTAATGTTCTTAGACAGAATCTGTATTTTTAACTAAGTTTACTGTATCTTGATCAGTTGTTAACATAATCTAATTGGATTTTCTAAATACACTTTATTTTGACTTAAAGTTACATCTAATTTTTCATCGATGTCTTTCAATCTAACATTTAATAATTTAATCTTCTATTTCTCTGTTTGTTTTACTCTGATATCCATTAAAGAGAATATATAAAATTATAATCATTACTGAAGACATAATTATTTTATGTTGATTGTAAAAAAAAAAGGGATGGAGTCCTAATGACTTCTTTACAGCACTTTCCATTTTTTAATATGTAATATACTGTCTTTTTTCGTAGCTCTAAATCTCTTCTTTCTGTGGAGACTTCATTTTTTTCCTCTATTCATTCTTTTGAGAATTGATATGCTTATATTTAAAGTCTGTATTTGTATGACTGTATAAGTTCTGTTTCTTTAGTCTGCATATCCCTTTTAAAAGACACCATTTTTCCTCCTCAAAATTTTTATATGAATATATTTATATATCCTTGATTTTCTAGCCTAATTGTTTTTATTTCATGTTTTCTAACATTTTCTATTCACGCATGACTTTTTCTTTTTAACCTATCTAATTTTATTTTAAGGACTATATATATTTTTTTATTTCAAACTATGTATATGTGTCTTTGATGTTTTATACCAACCATCCCTCGTTTCTTTTCCATTTAAGCATAATTCCAAACATCTTACTTCATCAGAAGTTCATTTGAACTTGGATTATTTCTGACTCATTCTGTGTCCCCTTGTGGTTCAGCTCAATCATCTCACTGTGACTAGCCACAGCCCAGAACATCAGTTAACAGAGAAGCACCTGTTCTCTGAAATGTTACTGTCTGGTAAGATGGTAGCATGAGCTGTAAAGGCTTATAAATCTACTTTTCTTGTGAGCGTGGAGCCTTATGTTAGAGTGCACTGATTGGCAGTGTACTTATTTGTCCCATGTTGGGTATGGTCTACCTTTTCAGGCCATGATGTTGTGCACTACATTTCTAGCCTGCTTGGTCTTAAAAGGCTAACTGTGCACTGTGATGTCATGGAGTCATGTGGAGATCTAAATGGACCACTATGTGCAGTAGCCCATCCTTAACCCAGGTTTCATTAGGTCAGACATGTTTTTAGTCAAGTGTCAGGACACCCAGCATACAGAAGCACCTATGCCAAGACTCAGCATATATTTGAGATTGGTCTCCTGCTTCCTGAATGCAAGTGTGCTCTAGACTCATGTACTGTGTCTCAAACAGTAGCACATGTCCTGGACAGTCAGATCCCTGAGAACTAATTGTCTTGAAGACTTCATGCTGTTGTAGAACATAGATCTTCTTGTTGCTATCCCAGTCTTCACACACTTCCTAATCTAAGTGTTGTGTGAAAACTCAGAGGGGTCTAACAGCCCCTCACTGGGCAGTGTTATTAAACCTCAGTAATATTTGATCTTTGTTAAGCATTACTGCTGAAACTGTTCATGATTCAAACAAATCTCTTGAAAAGAATTTAGAGATGTAGATTATAAGCAATGACTAATAATTTTATAAAGAAATTTGTCAGGTAGCTTGTTAGTTACGGTAGGTTAGGATGTTTTTGTCCATGGCTCTACTGACAAAAGCTTAGATATTAATTTGAAGTTTAAAAGACACACTCCTAACTGTTGAGCTAGGGATTTCTTTGTGGCCAGTGAACATGAACAGTAGCAGCTCTGTCAGCACTGCCAGGAATCACTATCTTTCTAGAACTGGGCAAGTTATCAAGGCGATGACAAATTCTTGTACCTGTTATTCCCCCCAGCTTTCAGAGATGGTTAGGTTTGTGATTCTTTTAAGATTATATAAGTTTACTTTTATTTTATTTTATTTTATTTTATTAGATATTTTCTTTTTTGTTTCTGGAATTTTTTTTATTTTATTAGATATTTTCTTATTTTACATTTCAAGTGCTATCCCAAAAGTTTCCTATATCCTCCCCCCGCCCTTCTCCTTTACCCACCCACTCCCACTTCTTGGCCCCGGCGTTCTCCTGTATAGGGGCCATCATCGGGAAAAGAGGCCCCCTGGTATTGCAAACTTTGTAAGTTTACTTTTATGATAAATAATAAAATAATTCATCCTCCATTATTAACCAGAAATTGCAACCTGTTAGTTAAAAAAAATGGATGAGAAAATGTCATGGATATTTTTATAGCTTTTAAAAATATAACAAGTGGCTTAATTATGAATGTGTGTGGGTCCTTGGAAATGATTTGGTTTTTTGTCTTTTTTTTTTTTTTTTTTTGTCCTTTCATTCATGTGTAATATGTAAGTTGTTTTTCAAGTAAATGTATTAGGGAACATGCTTTTTATAAATAAACATTCACTAAAAGAAAAATAGAATGCAATCACATTATAATATTTAGGCTACCTTAAAGATTTTGCTGGGATATATAAGTAGCTGAAGAAAAAAAATTACTTTGTACCTTGTCGTGTTTTATTCACTGACTGTGTATGTCTCTCTCTCTCTCTCTCTCTCTCTCTCTCTCTCTGTGTGTGTGTGTGTGTGAGAGAGAGAGAGAGAGAGAGAGAGAGAGAGAGAGAGACAGACAGACAGACAGACAGACAGACAGACAGAAGACAGAGGGAGAGATTTTTATCCAGTTTTTCCTTCTCTCCAGGCCTTAAAAATTTTCAGTAAACTCTTGTAATTTGCAGGAGGTGCTAGCCCCACTGAGTCAAGGCTTTCTCCTTTATAGGTTGTCTGGTTTGTGATAAATTTCCAAGTCCATGCCCTTATCTTAATTTACCCTAACCTGACAATTTTAGCTTTCAAGAAGTTCCTCTAAGTTATTTTTGTATGTTTCCTGAAAAAGACCATACAAGAATAGAAAATTAATTGAAATACCTGATATCCTTAGGAGTTTTATGTAATTGTAGCTCCTAAATTTTGAAATGCATGGAATATTCCCACTTATGATAGGGTGATGAATGTGACTTTGATAACAGCTCCTGATAAATTCCACAATATGATGTGCATCAGGTACTTTATTGAAAACTCTTTTACCATGTTGAATTCAATGCAATTATGTGGTGTCCTTCCCCACCAACACAGTTGGTGCAATTGACCAGAGCTGTGCCGCACCCAATGGCATCCATTGTGTTGTTAACTGGGCTAAGAGAGCCCGGTACCCCTGCAGCAGGTTCTGCACATCTCCTAGGTCACCCGGCTCCGCCCAGCTTACCAGAGGCCCACCTACGACCAGCCCACCTGCGCAACCTGAGAGATGTCACGATACTTCAGGGTTCCCGCCAAACTCCAGAACGCCTGGCAGAAGATTGGGGGCGGGGCTTCCCTTCCTTTATCCCCAAATGCTTGTCCACCATTAAAGAGTCGTTCTAAGGTTCTAAGCAGAAGCAACCATGTAGCCTCGGAGACCTTCTTTCTTCCCCCTCTCCCTTAGTTTCATTTCAGCTTCGGGCCAATCCTCCAGGAACCCAGTCCACTGCGGGCAGTGGACCCCAACACAATTAATCATACATAAAATCAGTGATGATTTTCAATAACACTAAGGTGTGCAGAAATCCCTGAGGGGCAATTGTGAATAATTTTGTTTACCATCTTGAACCGACATCAAAATTTAATTCCAATGAATCAATAAAAGTGATTAATACAATTTTTTTTTTCCTCCTGAGATGAAGGCTCCAATTTAGGGCACACATCTATAAAGTAAGACAAAGATGGTGACATTAAAAAAATAATAGTGTATATTTCTTATGTTTTAAAGTAAGGAAAATATTGCTGAGCTGCAAATCAAGAAATTTTATCATTTGCTCTAATGTCATGTCACTTTTACAGGAAACTACTGACCTGTTTCATAGACATTTTCAATATTTTTAGTAGGAATTTTGAGCTTCTCATTCAACTTCAAATATTTGTTCCACATTTCTTCAGGGATATTTGTTCCAGTTGCTGCATTTCATGAAAAAATGTCAGAAGAGACAGACACTATAATTACACCAAATAGTCTATGTTCATCAAGTCTTATCATTTGGTAGGTCCTGATACTTCACTCTACCCTTCCTACCAAAATGGGGATGCCAGTCAGGGAGCCATTCTGAAGTCAAGTCAGACATTCTTAATGTGGATAAGATAATAACTCTCTATACCGTCATATTTAATATACTGATTTAAAATCAGAAATATTAAAATTAACATTGAATTATTATTAAAATCATTATCCTTTACAATTCAACTTGAATTCCCCACAATCATGACTAAACTTGAAATATGTTAGTAAACACAATTCTCCACCTGTGTATCATTAAGTTAAATGTAGTGGACACAGTCATATTGCAATTAACAGAAAGGAACAAAAGTTTTCTCCTATATAAGATATACATATCCATAAAACCTCATACACTGAAACTGTTAGAAAAGAAGGTGTGGAAGAGCCTCAGACAGGTGAGTACAGTAAAAATTTTCATGAATAGAACACCAATGGCTTATGCTCTAAGATTAATATTAGACAAATTGAAGCTCATAAAATTGCAAAGATTCTGTAGGGCAAAGGAAACCGTCAAAAAAAAAAAAAAGACACAATGGCAACCAACAGATTGGGGAAAGTTCTTTAGCAATCCAACATTCCATAAAGGGCTAATATTCAATATATACAAAAACTTTAAGAAGTTAGATTACAGAAAACAAAATAACCCTATAAAAATGGTGTACAGAGCTAAACAAAGGACTCTCATTTGTGGAAACTTGAATGGCTGAGAAGCAACTAAAAAAAATTTCAACATCCATAGTCATCATAGCAATGCAAATCAAAATAACACTCAGATTCCACATCACACCTGTCAAAATAGCTAAGATCAAATGTTCAAGTGACAACAGATGCTGGCGAGGATGTGGAGAAAGAGAAAAAACTCTTCCATTGCTTAGTGGATTTCAAGCTGCTACAACCACTCTGAAAATCACTTTGCCCATTACTCAGAAAATTTTACATATTACAACATGAGGACCCACTTATAAAACTCCTGCTCAGCCGGGCGTGGTGGCATATGCCTTTAGTCCCAGAACTTGGGAGGCAGAGGCAGGCAGATTTCTGAGTTCAAGGCCAGCCTTGTCTACAAAGTGAGTTCCAGGACAGCCAGGGCACACAGAGAAACCCTGTCTCGAAAAAACAAAAACAAACAAACAAACAAAAACAAAACCAAAAAAACTCCTGCTCATATACCCACAGGAATGTTCAACATATAACAAGTTCACATGCTCTACTATGTTCTTAGCAATATTACTTATAATAGCCAGAAGCTGGTAAGAATGAAGATGTCCTTCAACAGAAGAGTGCATACAAAAATATGGTACTTTTACACAGTGGTGTACTACTAAGCTGTTTAAAAAAAATAATGACTTCATGAAATTCTCAGGCAAATAAATGGTATTAGAAAATAACATCCCGAGTGAGGTAACCCAGTCAGAATATAACACACATGATAAGTACTGACTGATAAGTGAATACTATCTGAAAAGCTCAGAATATCCAAGATACAATTCACAGACCACATGAAGTCCAAAAGAAGGAAGACCAAAGAATGGATTTTTTTTCAGTCCTTCAAAGAAGGGGAAACAAAATATTTAAGGGAGGTATATGGAGACAAAGTATGGAGCAGAGACTGAAGGAAAGGCCATCCAGAGACTGCCCAACATGGGGATCCATCCCACATACAGAATTCAAACGTAGACAATATTGTGGATGCTGAGGTGTACTTGCTGACAGGAGACTGATATAGCTGTCTCCTGAGAGGCTCTTCTAGAGCCTGACAAATACAGAGGCTGATACTCATAGCCAATTACTGGACTGATCACTGTGTCTCTGATGGAAGAGTTAGAGAAGAGACTGTAGGAGCTGAAGGGATTTGTAACCCCATAGAAAGAACAACAACAAACCAGCCCCCCCCCCCCCCGGAGCTCCCAGTGACTAAACCAAAAAACAAAGAGTACACATGGAGGGACCCATGAATCCAGGTGCATATGAAGCAGAGGACGGCATTATTCATCATCAATGGGAAGAGAGGTCCTTGGACCTATGAAGGCTCGATATCCCAGTATAAGAGAAGGCCAGGTTGGTGAGGTTGTTGTGGGTGGATGCAATAGGGGGAAGTAGGATGGAATAGGGGATTTCCAGAGGGGAAACTTGGAAAGGGGATAACATTTGCATTTTAAATAAATAAAATATCAAGTTAAAATGATTTACATACACAGAACTCCTGTGAATTGCTGGAAGTGGTTCAAATCATTGATAAATTTCTCTTGGAATATGATGGTGGTGTTTGTGGCAAAATGTATGACAAAAACACTCTCCTTTGGTCCTGTTAATAAATAAATTTTCCTTCATAACAACATGATGCAGATTTTCCTATTTATTTATTTACTTACTTACTTACTTACTTATTCTTCAGGTTTGAGATTTAATCAATTTATAACATTTCTGATGTCCCTGTACCCCATAAAAATCTGAGTGTGTAACCATCTACACAGTATTTCAAATTCATGACGTCGTTTTTTACTGAATACAACCATATGCTTATATTTATCATATTATCTTAACAGCTCTTCTCTAGTTTATATTTTATAAAATATGTATTATTTTAATATTAATTTAAGTAATATGAAATGTTTATTCATAAATATAACCCTTTAAGTCCATATCACATTAGTTATATATAACTCATACTTTTAATTATATTATTTTCAAAATAATATAAAAATTTTATAATAATCCCATTATTCGCAGCGTACGATAACCTATATTATCATTTTTGTATTAAATTGCTGAGTCAGGAAAATATTTTCTCATGTAAAATGAAATTAAAAAATCATGTATGCCTGTATTTGACCAACTTTAGCAAAACCTGTATTTTTTTAGTTTTCTTGATTTTTTTTTTTTTTTGGTGCCACATAGCTAATTTCATTCATGCATAAATTATGTCCCCCCATACTGGTGGAGAATATATTATGGCAATTATACTCACTTAGTGGTCTGCATGTATTATATAAGATAGAATTGAGGTAGAGTCTTGGTATATAAGGAACTGTATTATGCAATATCCAGGTCCCAGGAACCTCAGGAATCCCTATTTTGGGGGGATAAGTATAAGTAATATAAATAATGATAAGTAATGATTTGTAAAATGAGACACAATGGACCACTTATCCATGATAGACAGTCTATATCAAGATCAGATCCCTTACAAAACTTGTAAATAATACAATCAATCTGAACTCACTTTTAATTTTGCAGTATTTCGTTGCAGATTTATGAGCACAAACTGTGTGTAGTTGGCATGTTCCGTTTATCCTAAACAATGCATATTAAACAATAAATAGTCCTTATTTCACATTTATCATCACAAGTCAATTGTCCCCCAAGAAAGCACTTCTTGCTGAAAATGAGACACATTCTTGTCCTTGATTCTGTTTTCTATGATGCTATTCTTTGGTTTATAAATATCTTTATTAATCATGTTTTCAGTCTATGATTTAAGTCGGGAATGGACCAACTTCCTGAGTGTACTAATACTGATGCATGGGAATGGGTCACAGACCCTAAATTGATAGGATTTCCCAAGTAATCAAAGAAAAGCAATTCACATCATTGATGCAATGATGGTAACCAGTTATCAGAATGGTTTGAAAGACAAAGAGCATTCTTCACAGTGAGGTTATATATAACTGCTTTTATTATATTTGATATCAGATTGTCCTTTACTTATATTTATTAATATTTTGATTTAGCAGATGTAGGTTTCATTACACGATGTATGTTTTACTGTGTTGGTATTTTCAGGAGTTTAGTATAAAGAAAGACAAAAATATCAAGATGTGAAAAGTGAAGTTTAATGTATTTTAGATGCAGTCACTCCCAACTCCAGCTTTTCTCAAATTACTATTAAATCTCAATCATCTTATCATTTCCATAAACATATTCTAATGCCTTGATTCTCATTTCAACAAATTGTTTCTTCTACCCAAATAAATTTTCTTACCTGACATAGAATGTCATGCTCATTAACCTGTATTGTTTAAAATACCTAATCTCACGCATCAGCATCCTCGTTGGACTGTTTTCTCCTGTTACACCCACATATTTACTTGCTAGGTAGATAGTCTTGAATTTCCCTGAAAACTAAAAATTGATATGAATTAAAGTCATCAATCAGAGCATATGAGTTTGAGTTCCCACTCCCACATGCTTGCACAAAATCTCCTTTACCTTCATTTCTGAGGGATATATTCTGACCTTTGTAGGTACTACTACATATACATAGTGCAACCTGCAGACCAATCACCCACATACATAAATACACTAAAATACTTTTGGTGAAAATTTAAGATAAATCAATAAATGAAAATGTAAATTATAGAAATTCAAGGAAAGAAATAGATATTATTTAATATTGTGATAGCAAAAAATTAAATATGTGTTAACAGCATTATTGTGTATTTCGTTTTTTAACTTATAATTGCCATCTTATGTGAAGACATATATGTACGATAATAATTTTATATCATGCAAAATATCCTGGAGAAAAATACAAATATAAATTAATGTAGGTTCCTGTTAGGAAGCTACCTCAACATAAAAAAGGAATCTCAAAAACATGTTACAGAAACCCAAATACTAAATGTCCTCAATGTAAATAAAATAGAAGCAGTCATATTTTGATGTCAAACGTCTTTGTATGGCAAGGGTTTAAGACCAATTTTCCCCATACAAATCACTGGGATAAGGGAGGAAAGAGTTGAAACTGTACCCATTCTGTGGCTTTGCCGATGAGTTCTCCCTTTTGAAACCACATTCCATTTAAAACCTGTAGTAATAGGCACACACCTACATAGACAACCACACACACAATTGTACAAAATCAACCTTTTAAAAATGAGTCCCAGTTTTGGAAATATTTCTCCATTATGTTTAATATTAATATTATCTCACATGTTAAAAAATAGTACAGTGACTCTAAAAGAGAAAACTCTATGCCTCAAATATATGATATGTAATGCCTTTGCCCTGCAGATATCAAATTGATTTTGTTTCTATTATACAGATTAACAGTTATCCCTGAATTTGTGTAGAATATTAAAATATTTAATGCATATTGACTTTCAGCTATGTAAATAAAGTTAATTATGCAAAGTTAAAAACATGTCTTTAATAATATGTTTATTTTCATACCCTTTTCCCAAGTAAAATAATAGTAGGCAATATGTGAAGCTAAAATGAAGTAATTAAACCTTAAACTAAAACAATTAATGTTTTAACAATGGGACATATTACAAGTACATAAACCAAAAAGAAACCAATATATTCATAGAATTACAATGATTGTCTGGTCAACCTGAGATAATTTTATCACAGCAAAGTTTCTTCCTGCATATTTCCCTGATAGCCCACCCATGTACCGGTAAGGGTTCCTCAGCAGCAGAAACCAAACAGGCTAGAGCAAGAAGAAGAAACTTCATCTTTCAGAATCTTCTCTTTGTAATGGAACAGAGAAGAGTTGTCCTGCTGGTGAAATGATGAACTGAAGAAGCTCACCAAGTATTTCACTTTGGCAGATTGAGTGGCAGTATTTGTAAGTGTTTGACATTGCTTCATGGAATTAGAATTCAGTGGAGCATAAAATAAATGGCCCTGAGTTGTTGACATTCAGAAACACTCAATAAGAGCAACATGGTTTGGTGAAATTGCATCCACAAAAGTGAATCATCTTCATGAAATGTTCCAAGGACATTAATATTTACCAACATTATTTTCAGATTTCTATAGGACAAAAATCAAACTGCTACCTTTTAATTCCCAGTTTACTATTAAAAATACTATGCATGTATCACATTGAGATTATTTTCCCAGTCAAGTAAAGAAATGTCTTGGTTCTACAATTTATAAATTCCATATCAATAGCACATCTTCAAGGTAAAACTAAGTCCCACATATGAATCTACATTCAATTTGCTCTGAGCAATATAACATGCAGATATGGAAATATTTTTTTAACCTTACTAAAGAATTACTTCTACTTCTTGGAATGTAAGTGATCTTAAGACCCATAATTTCCACTTGTTAATATTCCATAGGTAAGTTCTTGTTCTCCTCCAATTACCTTTTAATCACCACCTTTATGAGACTTGCAATTCACCATATTTTCTCTCTTTCCCATACCCTCTCCTTTCCCCATCACTTTCCCCCTTCCTTCCTCCCTCCTGCCTTCTATCCTTCCCTCTTCCTCCCACCCTTCTCTCTCTTGCTTTCTCACTCTCTTGTTCTTTTGTTCTTGAGGTCTCTCACTCTCCATTGCACTCTCTCTCTCTGCCTACGAATCAGGATGTAGATCTTTGCTATTGCCCGAGCCCCTTGCCTATTGCCATGCTCTCTGCCATTATTATAATGAACTAAATCTCTGAAAATGTAAGCATACCCCAATTATGCACATTCTCTTATAACTGCCTTGGACTTGGTATCTCTTCCAGACAATACAACAGTGACAAAAAACCAAAACCAAAACAAAAACAAAAACAAAACAGTGAATATCAAAATATAATTAGGAACAAGTTTGAAATCTCATCACAATTAATTGAGCTATTTGCAAATGTATAGCCTAGAATGTATATCTTAATGGAAGGGTACTCTATTTTTAAAATATTCATATAGATATATAGTGTATCATGATCATAGCCACCCTCTCGTTCTCCTTTCAGAATCAAAAAATTCTTTCCCAAATATTTTGTATCTTCTACTCAGCTTCACTTTAATGAGAATGTTGAAATTTTAGTTTCTTTAAAACACACAGTAATAGGATGAGAATGTGTTTTCAGTTAATACCAGGTGTGGGGCTGCTACAGATTTCCCACAACAGTTGACTATCCTTTCCCTCATTATCAAACAGGGTCATAATTTTTTTTTTCAAGACAGGGTTTCTCTGCATAGCCCTGGATGTCCTGGAACTCACTTTGTAGACCATGCTGGCCTCAAACTCAGAAATCTGCCTGCCTCTGCCTCTCAAGTGCTGGGAGTAAATGTGTGCACCAGCACCCCCTGGCAGGGTCATGATTTCGCCAGCTACAAATAGTTTTTGCAGTTCTCTGACATTTGGAATTCAGGGGTCTTCTCAGGGGTGTATAAATGCTTGGTTCTTTACAGGCAGTGTTAGTTAATGGTTATTTCTCTTAATACTGAGTCTTGGTCATTCATTTTGATACATTGAGGTCTGGTAATTGTGTTGCTCAAATATAAAACAAAAAAAAAAGGAATTAGATTTAACACTCAAGTCTCTCTCTCTCTCTCTCTCTCTCTCTCTCTCTCTCTCTCTCTCTCTCTCTCTCTCTCTTTGGATCACTTTTTTATTTCCTATTTAGTATTAGAGGGTTGCAAGAATAAAGAAGGGTGGAAGAAAGAACTCATAAAGAATCAAATATCAGCTACAGTTTGTTTCCTCATGATATCCAATTACTGTTTCTCATATGTACCCATATATGGGTTCAACCACCTGACTATGGGCACCCTATGCCATTGTCTGTTGCTCTAAGGAAAAGTTAACCTCAATCACTCACCATGTAATCTTGAATTGTAGTGTACCATGGTGTTCTGAAATAAACAGTGCTGCCTCCTTGTAGTTATTCTTGTCTTTGCTTCTGAGTATTATGCATGAAAGCTTCAGCAACCAAAGAATCCTACTTTGAATTGCTCCTTTTCGCCAAATTTCTGCTTATGTGTGTTTGTCATTCACCATCGACCTGCACAACAACCATACATATTGTACTGAAGAGAAGGGAGATAAATTATGCACGTGTGATGTGGTGAGAAATCTTTCACTTCTGTTTATACTGATTGTTCTGGGCTTAGTGTAGAACCACTTGTGATAAGCACAAATATCATTGTATGTCTCCTTTTAGTTAATAGCTCCATTCTCCCCCCCTTTTCCCTACAGATGGATTCAAGTATAAAAAGTATTAATAGATGAGAATGAGAGATTAGGATTTTCAAATTCCTAAGGTTATTTACTTCTTTGTTCCCAAAATGTCAATCTGGGTCCTTATTTCCTTCTGTAAGATTTAACGATCTGAGCCAAGTGTGGATAATCAATGGGAGATTTGTGTTCTCTGCTGGCCAAACTGGATACAATGACAATGACTGTTGTTCCTGAAACACAGGAAAGGCACCTGTGTTTTCTGAGGGATCCATACATTTTCTGAGGGACTCTTTCTCTCAGACAAGATATTTCAATGTAAGCAAAGACAAGCAAAATAGGTGATAGGACACCTAAAACATCCACAATCTTTCAGGATGAACATTAAATCTGCAATTTTATGTATGATATGAAGGATACCTGGAGCTGATCTCACAAATGCAGGTCTAACGACACTACATTTGATTCATTTGAAAAACTGTGTGGTCAGAATTTTTAAGAGAAATGTATTTTTACTGATGATATACATTGTTTATATCTGTAACTTTCCACATTTTCTAGTTCAGATTAATTCACGATGACAAAGTCAAAACAAAACAAATAACAAAAACAAACAAGCAAAAAAATAACAAAGAAATTTTTTTTCTAATTTCCTTTTTTGAGAAATTTATTTTTATTCCAAGGAGAAAACACTATGGTCCCTGTTTTACAACATGTTCGTTTGTGGTGAAGAAACAGATAGCAACTCCTATAAAGGAAAGCATTAATCAGAACTTGCTTAAAGTTTCATAAGTTTAGTCCATAATCAGCATGGTGATTGACATGGACACTTGCAGGCAGAGTGCTAGGAAAGGATTTGAGAGTTTCTAATCCTAATCAATGTGCAACTGGAAGACACCAACCTCAAATCTCTCTCAAGTAGCAAATCTCCCTAGTGACCAAGCCCTGTAATTTGAGAGCATGTTTGTGTATGTATTCAAACATGCATATTATTTAAATGGATGTGTGTGATATTTTTTTTTTTTGAGTAATGTCTACTGTCTCTTTTGCCCCATAATAAATAGGGGGAATTTTCTCCCTGATCTAGTGCATATTCATTTATGAAAAAAGATACACAGAGACCAGATATTTTATGAACACACTGAAATTAGGCAGGTTTGGTACTATTCAAATATAACTAGACACTATTTATTTATTTATTTATTTATTTATTTATGTCTTTTGTTATTGTTGTTGGAACTTTTTTGTTAGATAAGTAGATGCGTTTTTAACTTACAGTTCAAATGCTATTCCAAAAGCCCCCTTTCCCCCTTTTTATGTTGGATTTTTTTTCTAGACACAATTTAGATTCATAGGTTCCTCATCCCCCACATTTGGTTAATCTCTCTCCCTAGTGAACTAAGCTACGTCCCGAGTGGCTGAGAGTACTTGTCAAGTCATTTTGTGTGTGTTGTTGGGGGCTTAGCGCCAGAAGATACAACATAGGCATCTTATGGTTTTTTGGCCTTGCAGAAGGGAGTTGCTTGGGTTTCTGGCTGCTATCCAGTTGGCTTCAAGTGCATGTGCTTGTCTGACATGAGGTAAATGAACCCAGGCAGTTATTCCATCTGCTTTTAAAGAGGTCGGGTGGTCAACAACACCAGGGATGGCCCTTTCCACTTTGTTTCCAAGTTTTAGCATGATGCCTCTTAACACAAACCCAATTTACATCTTAGTACTCTTCTGAAAACTCTGGGGTACCTGTGTTACAGAGGGCACCAAGTTTAGGCCACAATTCCTGGTGGCTGATATGTACAACTTGCAATCAAGCCATAAGATCCTTGTTGGCCAGAAAATCATTCTGGGTTGGGGGAGGGTGTTGAGATCCAGGGACAAGGGAGTGAGGGTCCCATATAGGATCTCAAAAGGGATCAGGTTAAAATTGTAGGGAATGTTCTGGGATCTGAACAGAGCCAGGGGAAAATTACCACTCAGTAAGCCCCAGTCTCCAAGGACAATATGGTTAAAATATCTTTTAGGGTTCTGTTTATTCTCTCTACCTGCCCTGATCTCTGGGGACGTTATGCACAATGGAGCTTCCATTTATTCTCCAATATCTCTGCCACTCCCTGACTTACCTCAGAGGCAAAAGCAGGACAATTGTCTGATCCAATTACTTTAGCCTCTCTGAACCACAGGACGATTTCTTCTAATATCTTCTTAGCTACCACAGTATCTGTTTCCTGCTTTGTGGGGAAAGACTTAACCCAGCCAGAGAAAGAATCTGCAAACACTTGAAGAAATTTTAAACCATATTTCCTGGCTTAAGCTTTGTAAAATTGATTTCCAATAACCCCCAGTCTGTTTCCCCATAGTACTGTAGCCCTGTTTGCTCTTGGCTACATAAGCATTTACTTGCTGACATAACTTATACTGTTCTACTGTCTAAAATTCTAAGTTAGATTACATATGACTTAGGTCTCTTCACTGCTTAGATGAGCTTCTTGTCTCCTAAATAATTCCATCTATGCATTTGGTCAAGTAAGTCCTCAGCTTGTTTTCTGGGGAGTATCGATTTTCCTTCTTGTGTGGGCCACTGCCCTTCCTTCTCTAGGTAGTAGATGGTAGTGTGGCTTGAACTCTGAGTTCTTTCTTCTTCAGTAGACTCTAAGTGAATCTATCACTTAGTCAAGCCCCATTTCCCAGAAATTGTCTGATTACCTCTAGCCTGTGAAACTTTTTCTTTATATCTCTACTAGGCTTGTCTATAAAAGTCATAGTCACAGTAGCTTTGTACTCTTTACTGCTGGGGTATAGTGTGTATACTGACATAATGCTTCTATGAGTCACACTAGAAAGGCAGAAGGCAACTCATCTGATCCCTGTCTGATCTCATGTACCTTGGTATCAAATTTGTGGGTTCTTGTGCAGCTCCCTTGAGACCTGCAAAGGGAGTTCTTGGTAGACCTTCATGTGTCCCTTACATTCTGCCTTATTATATTCTCAGTCAGCTCTAATCAGGAGAAACCCTCTGTCAAGAACAGCCTGGTTAATCAGACAAGGTACGCCCTTGTCTAAGGGGACATTCTTTTTGGCTCTCTCTATTATCCTCTCTAGCTCTTTGTTCATGAAGAGCACTCCGATGACTTGTTGGATATCATCGCTTTTTGGGCTGATGAGAAAAATAGAACAGTCTCAAACAGATTAATCAGCTAATAAGATTCTCTGAAAACAGGGTGGGGGTATTGGGCCTTCCATTTGTACAAGTGTGTCAAAGAGAAAGGCCAATATGGTATGGCCTGATTCCCTTTATCTAGAGGCCTGTGTGCTCTCAGTGGGAGAGCCACCTTGCTATCAGGGGAAGTGTATCTCAGACATTGGTTTCCCCATAGCAGGACTGGGAATTTGGGGGTCTCCTCTCACTCGTCCCTTGAGTAAATGGGAGTTCAACAGCCCAGTCATGTATGGGCAGAGGATCCTAGAACTGGTGCTGGTGGTAGAGCAGCCATGGGGGCAAGCGTAGGGTCAGATGGAGGAGGAGGTTTTGGGGACTAGGAAGACTGACTTCTTCTCATGTATGTATCCCTCCTCCTGTGTTTACTTTTTCCTGTCAGTGAGAAACTGTGAAGTGGGTGATGGGGAAAAATAGGCTTCTATCTATGAGGTGGGAAAGGTCCTCCACTAGATTTTTTTTCAGGTAACTATGTAGAGTTCTTGGTCTGAGTGCCCAAGGGATCCTGGCCTAAAGAATTTCCCCTACTGCTTTGTTCACCTGCAAGTTAAAGGTCACCATGACTGGCCACCCTACTCTGAAGGTGGGCCATTCCAAGAAGCTGAAAGTAACTAACTTGCCCTTGTTTGTTACTACTGACAATTTTTCTCCTCTTTCCTAACTTCTCTCCAGTTGTTACCTAGGATGTTTAAGGGGGTAGACTGAGTCTGCCCAATGTCAGAAATGTTGTCAGTCTAAATCCGAGAAAACAAAAGGAGATACCCAACACCAACAACCACAGAGCAAGACAATCAACACCTAGACAGTTTGTCCCTGCCATGGGCCCAGAAACCAGGTTGTACATACAGTTCATCCCAGAAACATGCAAAGATGCTAGGATACAGCAAGACTAAGCTCCAGCTAGTACCGTGTCTTGCTGTTTCCAAAAGAAGTAGAGTCCTCATATCTCCCTTTTGTTGCCTGAAGCATCATGGCTTTATAGCAATTCTCTCTACCTTACCAGACCAGAGGCTTTCCATCAGACTCTACACTTGTCAGCCAAAAATCAAATCAAAATACAGAGAGACAAAGACTGAGAAATGCCTGTTGGCTCCTGTTTCCATTTGATCTGTCTATTTGGTGACACTCAGGGGTCTTCTAAAATCACAGAAGCCCCCAAATGTAAGAACCTGACACTGGGGCAATCATACTAACTTTGAAATGCCTCCAAGTGAAAAAGGGAGATGCAGATAGATGCAAAAGCAAGAGTTTTATTTCCCAACAGATCAAGGGCAACCCTCAACCAGTACCACTAGGCATGGAAAGAGAAGCACAAAATTTAACACATATTTTTAAGAACACATAGGCATAATACCTTAAAATAGTTTAAAAATTTATGAATAATATGCTGTGACAAAAATATTTAAATTTTATCAATATTCAGTCTATACTAAATAAAATTATTACACTTGTCAGTGCTTTTGGGTCTAAAACTAGATTCAATAATCTGCAGTTTAAATGACCAGTGTTATATCCTTGCATTTTTCTTTCTTCTCTCACCCTTTCTATAAATAGGATAAAAAGAAGGAAAGAGGAACGAAAAACAGAGAAAGAAATCCCTGATTTTAATCCCCCTTACCTTGTTTCTACTCTGAAAAAAGACCATTAACAATTCACCCACCAAAAGACCAAAAACACAGTCTTTTTGGAAATGAGGCATTGTTATCTTAAATTTGTTTCGTTTTTTTTTGAGGAGTGGATGTTAGTCTTCTTTCCGCTGCCCCCCCCCCCAAAAAAAATCACAATATTGAGTAGTTTTATGACAGCTACCTGTAACATTTGTTGTCCAAGCTTTATGTCATGAAAATGTTCAGGGTTTGAAACTTGTCCTCAATGAAATAGTCTAAGAGACTGGACCCACAGGGTTCAGCAGCTTTGAAGCTGTACTGGGTGTAAATTTTGATGAAACAGTTAATGCTGGTGTCTGAGGTTGCTTGAGTCTTAATAAATATATCTGAACATCTCAGCATCCTTTTAGCATCCCCAAGGGTGAATCTTTTGAAGGTCTCTATATGTTCATTAGTGTCTAAAAACGTTTAAAATTTCATAGGTAATATACTTTTCTTTATTAGCATATGTATGGAATATGTAGAATGCAAAATCAGCAAAAAATTTTCTGCTCTTTTAGAGTACCTACTGCACATTATTTCTTTTGAAACTTAGTTTGAACTGTATGAAAAACTCTCATATAAATGAGTATTTATGCCATTTGAAAGGATGGCATTATAAGTCTTGAGGATCCTGTAGTCAGGAAAATTTATTGACTATGTTTGCTGAAGTCCAGGATGGAGATCATGTCTCAGCAAGTCTCAAAGCTGTTCCCACAGAGAATTATTATCAATATATGTTGCCTGTTCTGTTGGTCTTCTGATTTTCTAACAAGTATGCAGTCAGAATCTTCAGTAGCTCTCCTTTTGTTAAATCTGATTTTTGTTAATTTTAAAGGAATTCATAACTTTCTTCTCCAGGGGAATATATAAAAAACATCATCTCCAATGTAACATACTTCCTTCCTTCAATTCCGAAGTTATAACCTATATAGAATCATATACTTCATCAGCCCTTTCTAAAGTACAATATTTTTACAAAGCAATGTTATCTGTATCATTGATATTTTAAAAATTTTAGTTAATAAAGCATTACTTAATTTATCTCTTGGGCTATTTATATCCCTCTTTTGTTTTATGAGCATCCTTTTAAAGATCACTTAGATCTTTCTACAATTGTTTTTCCTCAGGGATTGGGAAGTAGGCTAGGAACATGTTTTATACACACACACACACACACACACACACACACACACACACACACACATATATATATATATACATATACACATATAAACCTGGGATAAATGTTACAAAAGACCAACTGCATGGTATAGCGCATGAGGTTTATTTACAAGAATAAATTTGATATGATTATGGCATAATTGAAAAATGCCCTGTTTGGCTTTAAGAGCCTGGGATACAACTGAGGAGCCAGGATAAAAATCAACTTCTCTTATGAAGGTAATACAGATTCAACAGGAGCATTCACTGATTTCTTACAGAAAATGTGTTAAGTTGTAAGTACAGCATTAACTGAAACCAGTCATTGATAGGAATGTTGGCCTCTAGAAATACTGACTATTTCAAATGCTATCCCCAAAGCCCCCTATACCCTCCCCCTGCCCTGCTCCCCAGCCCACCCACTCCCAGTTCCTGGCCCTGGCATTTTAGCATTTGAAATGTAAATGAAGAAAATATCTAATAAAATAATAATTAACTTGGATTTAAATTAACTAGAATTTGTTATGTAACTTGAAGTGTTAAAAAGAAATTTGTTTTTATTTAAAGAAAGAAAGAAAGAAAGAAAGAAAGAAAGAAAGAAAGAAAGAAAGAAAGAAAAGGAAAGGAAATACTGAATGCAAGACTGCAATCAGACCACTCAAAGGATGTGGAATCCCAATAGATGAGGGGATATGACAAAGTACTGGTATTGGTTTTTAAGAGCATCATGCTAATATCATAGGGAAAGCCATAGATAAAAGTCATAGAAATCAAAATGCTCAGTTTTTCCATTGTTGTGGATTTGGTCTCTTTCAAAGGGATTATGAGGCCAGAAGGTTCAAACCACAAAAATAGCTGCTACACTGGATCTAGAAAATATTGTATTTATAGAAGAAAACAGGCAGGTTCTGGCTATTATGGACTACCAACTTTTCCAGAGTATTGTATGCACTGTGGAAAGGGCAAGTATTTGTCAAAAGATTGATCTTCCAAGAGAGACATATAAGGTAACCCATTGTCCTTGGAAACCAAAAATGAGGCCTATCAGCTCAAGGAACCACAGTAAAAAAATAAAAACTGCCTCCCTTTGGTCAGCTTGAATGTCCAAAGCAGGCAAGAAAATCAAAGGTTAGTATTTCTGATCTTATTCATTCTACTGAAGGGAGTGCATCTACAGATCTGGTCACAAATATGCCTTTTACACTATCTCAAAAAGTTGAATGTTACAAACGAACCACTGGTATGTATTGTTCTTTATCTTCAGGAAGAGATGGAATAATCTTGGGAATAAGAAGATTAATCTTTCAATTTATTGTGTATCCCTGTATAGTAAATTGGGATATAAAGTGTGAAATTAGAATCATGGCATATGTATGAAAGTAGATGCAGAGGATAGAGTTGCTCAATAGTTGTTTTTCCTTACATTAAAGGCAAGGCTGCTCCAGTAGAAAGAACAGGAGCTATTGAGAGTAGTGGAAAATGTGTGTAGTGGTAAATAATAGCTCATGACCAGGGACCAAAAGGAATGGTGCAAATGAATGGTTTTGACATTGAATGTTTGGTAGATACAGAAACTGATATTACTATACTTTTCCAAAAGTCATGAAATCCAAATTGGTCACTTCAGAAGGCTTAGACACCGTTTATATGAATTGGTAAAGTGCCAGGAACAAGACAAGTATCCAATAGATTAATTGTGGGATCAATAGAGAAAGCAGGGATCATGATAGCTTATGTGGCTGACATACCAATAAATATATGGAGAAAGGATCAATTATAACAATAAGGTATGCCAATTAATATTCCTGCAGTTTCAAGTACAGTGAATGAGGAAATTAAGTGTGATATGAAAGAAGGCTTGGCATAGGATGGTAGTGTTTGCTACAGATTTTATGACAATATGAAATAAACTTTGATCTGGAAATAAATAATATTTATTCTCCTTTATTACACATGATGTAGTTTGTTCAGTTTGTTTACTTTTTATTGTTTGGTTTTGAACATTTTTATTAAATATTTTCTTAATTTATATTTCAAATGCTATCCCAAAAGTTCACTCTACAACCCCCCCCACCCTGCTCCCTACCCACCCACTCCCACTTCTTGGCCCTGGCATTCCCCTGTATTGGGGCATATAAAGTTTGAAATACCAAGGGGCCTCTCTTCCCAATGATGGCCAACTACACCATCTTCTCCTAAATATCCAGCTAGAGTCACGAGCTCTGTGGGTTCTGATTAGTTAATATTGTTGTTCCTCTTATAGGGTTGCAGGACCCTTCAGCTCCTGGGGTCCTTTCTCTAGCTTCTCCATTGGGGGCCCTGTGTTCCATCATATAGATAACTGTGAGCATCCACTTCTGTATTTGCCAGGCACTGGCATAGCCTCATACAAGACAGTTATATCAGTGTCCTTTCAGCAAACTCTTGCTATGCTATGCAATAGTATGTGGGTTTGGTGATTGATTATCGGATGGGGACCTGGGTGGTGTAGTCTCTGGATAGTCCATCCTTTCATCTTAGCTCCAAACTTTGTCTCTGTAACTCCTTTCATGGGTATTTTGTTCCCTGTTCTAAGGAGGAATGAAGTATCCACACACTGGTCTTTTTTCTTGATTTTTTTGTGTTTTGCAAATAGCAATTACTCCATTTTCATACTTTTCTTTCCTCATAAAAATTTGAGTATGTGCCCATTCACATTCTTCAAATTCATGACATCTTTTTCACTGACAATCATCAAATGATTGTATGTACTATACTATTATTATATGAGTTATAAGTTTTATGTTATATTTTACTAATTGTTTATTATATAGCTATATAAAGTAAAATTTTATACTTATGCCATATTTATTATAAATTATATTATACATATATTAATAATCACAGACAGTTAAAAATAAAGTGATTTCCCATCATCAATTGAGATATATCTACCAAATGATCTCATCCAGTTTTATATAAACATATATAAGAAACACTATTCTCAAAATGCCTTATTATATTTGTTATCAAAATTAGAAAAAAATATATCTTAGAAAATGACGTCACTGTTACTTATTACAAAACAATGGTCCTGTGACCCATCACAGTGTTTGATCTTGACATAACCAGCTCTCTGTAGGGGCCCTGGAAGGTATCATGGAAAATATATTGCTTAAATCATGGAATGCTGATAAATCTGGTTTCAGTATACTGCCAGAAATTTCTATAATGTCTGCCAGAAATATACAAAATTCTGCATGAAATATAGGAAATGGTATGCATGACTACTGCAAAATGATGAAAACAGTATTCTCTTCTAAGACACCAACATTGGTTCTATGAAGAAATACTCCATTCCTTATGTGCTTAAATTTCTATTTTTTTTTAAATAAACTCTGTCTCATATCCTGGATCATGATGAAACTCCTGGCAAGATGAATTCAAAGAACTGGGTTTAACAGATTTTGTGTCCAGAAGAGGTTAGGGATGATGGAGGCTTCTGTTAAACCCATCAGCTTTAAGAATTACCGGGGGTTAATTTGAAAAAAAATTGTGTGACTTTTCTCTGCCTTGTCACTTGTCTCAGCATTGTGCTGCATGATTCCTATTTGCTTTGGTTCTTTTGTTTTGTTTTGTTTTGATTTGATTTTGATTTATTTTTCGAGACACGGTTTCTCTGTATAACCCTGGCTGTCCTGGAACTCACTCTGTAGATCAGGTTGGCCTCGAACCCAGAAATCTGCTTGCCTCTACGTCCCAAGTGCTGGAACTAAAGGCATGTGCCACCACAGCCCAGCTTATGCTTTGCTTCTTGTTCCTGGAATATTTTTGAAATGGATTATTTTATTTTAAATATTTAGCTAAGTAATTTATTTTATGTTTATGGATGTATTCTTGGATATATAAACACATTAACCACGTGTGTGTTCCTGAGCCCTTACAAGACAGAACAGCATTTTGAAAATCCTGGAACCAGATTCATTGTCCTTTTTGTTTTTGCTGTGAATTAAACTCAGATCACAGTGTCATTTTGATAGCTGGCTTTTTGTACCTAAAAATTTTGGACTGGTGAGGATCTGATTCCTGTTTTGATGCAGGATACTTAATGTGGAGTGATGAACTGCCAAAGCAAACAAACAATAAACAAACAAAACCATTTAACACAAATAAAGAAAAACTCCCATAACAAATCTATGGTGGTTAGAATAGAAATGGCCTCCATAGGCCTATATATATGAATGCTTAGGCATTAAGAAAAGGCACTACTTGAGAAGAGTTAGTAAATGTGGTCTTAATAAAGGAGGTGTGGCCTTGACTAAGAAAATGTTTCACTGGGGGTGGATTTGGGGGTTTCAGAAGCCCAATCAGGCCCAACAGCTCTCTCTTCCTGTCATTTTTTGGTTCTGAAATTTAAACATTTCTCTCCCTGTTCAGGACCATGTCTGACCATGTCCTACCCTGTTATCTGTCAAGATGATCAGGCATTAAAGCTCTGAAGTCATAAACAAGCTCCTATTAATTGTTTACTACCATAAGATTTGCAGTAGTTATGATGTCTCATCACAACAATATAACAATGATTAAGACACATTTTCAGGCTATTTTGATGAATTTATACTCCTGGTATTTCAGTTTTCAAGGTCACTAAATACTAAGTAAATATCTTTGTCATACAGTTATGTCTACACTGGGAATTTGCTCTTAGACTCTTAAGAGAAATGGTTCTCAAATATCCTAATATTGTGACCCTTTATGATAGCTCCTCATGTTTTGGAAGTATACAATCATAAAATTATTTTAGTTTCTACTTCATAACTGTAAATTTTCTACTTTTACAAATAATACAGTAAACATATTTTGGAGACAGAAGTTTGCTATTTGTGTCACAACCTACAGGTTGGAATCCACAGATTAAGAAGTATGAGATCACTGTGGATATTCACAAACTTGAGGCTAAATGCAGACTCTACTAATTTTCTTTTCATGAGTCAGGTATAAGCACAGTCTGTTCCAGTAAAGGATTTAAGAAAGATATGCTAAGAACATTCTGCTGTTCACTCTCTATTTCACTAATTGGGGCAGAAGAATAAAAAAAAAATATTCATCAGACACATCATGGAATTTTGCCACTTACACTGACTATAATAGATCAATTTTCATTTGAGATTGTCTTCAAAATGACCTCATCTGTAAATGTCACACCTTTAACTTCAGCCCTTCACTGCCAACTAGGATATGCTATACAGGCAATGTACTAGCTTGTTGACACAGTGTACAATTTCTTTTTATTCATGAAAATTTATAGCAAAATTAAATAAAATAGTAAAGAACGAAAGAGTTACCCACCTATAATGGTTCCTTGACATGACCTCTTCTCACCTTCAAGTATGTACAAAACACCAGGAAGATGGAAGTTCTGTGAGTGGTGTAATGTTTAAGAGAAGTGGAAAGCATGGACATCCACATGGAGTGTTTTCTCTGTGGGGAACATTTCATGGAGTTGAGTGCACTGTGGAGTTCAAAGGAAGAACACTAAGGGCCATAAACTCTTGAAAACCCCACAATCTCTACTCTAGGTCCATTAACATTTACACATTGTTACAAAAGAGGAATGAGGTTATGAGATTACTGAAATATTCTCTGGTTGTTGCTGATGCCAGTTTCAAAATAATAATTTAAACATGGTTCTCTAAACATACTAAAAATTCCATGCTTAAGAAAATCTTAGATCCCAAAGAGAAATGTGGTGTTGCTCATGGAAATTGATATAGCACTAACCAATGTTCTAAATATATTGAAAGGAGTTCACAAACGATGCTGTCAGTCTCATACATAGCTGTCCACCATAATAAGAATAAGTGACAGAAATTCTGAATTTCAACAGAGCATGAGAAGCTCTACTTCAGTTTGCCAAGTATATGGTGACAGGAATGTGAGTGTTCCTACAGAATCTGATAGTTAATCACATGATCCAAAGTATCTGGTGCTCTTGGGGGATAGGTAAAGCTCAATTCCAGGAACTCCTGGGAAATGTCAATAAATCCCAAGTAAATTCTTTTAGGGGATCTCAAGACAAGACTCCACCCAGGTATCATCACTGATTTTGCATTGGCAATTTTACAAGGTATGACTATATCATGTTGACTATCATGACTATATCATCATGACCTGGTTATTGTTTGCATTTGGCCATAAAGAGATATTAGTTTGTGTCAAATTGATAAAGGATAGATTGTTTACCAAGCCTTGGTTGTCAACTTGACTCTTATCCAGAATGAACAACATTAGAGAACATAAAAATATCAGTTGAAAATGAATCAAAGAAAGGTCCAGGTGTGGTAGAACATGCCTTTAATCCCAGAAGACAGAGGCAAGCAGATCTTTGATTTCAAGGCCAGCCAAATACTCAAATTCCCAGACAGCTAGACTTAAAGTTTTAAGAAGAGCACTGAAAACAAAATGCTGGTGACTATGTAATAGAACAAGTGGGCCATGTTCTAGCCATATCCAGCAATAAACTTTGTAGCCCCTGGCATATGGCTTTGTATTTTGAATCAAGAATAAAAGAGACTCCAAACTAATTGCACCAGGACTAGGGAAGCAGAAAATCTGCCTGACCAGTGGCTGAACTCCCTTCCAGTCAGTGCCAGTGCCTGGACACCTGAGCATGCACTCAGCAGAATGTCCCAAGGTCCCCAGCGGACTTTTCACAGGATCTTAAGATTACTGGTGAGTGGAACACAACATCGGCTCCAAACCACTTCTGATGGGCCTGTGACAGCAGGAGCAAGGATACAGGAGCACTGCCTGACAAGAGATTCTGGTTCCTTCTGATTGGTACTGGTATACCTTGGTTTTGAATAGACCAGACAGCTCCAAAATCCCCAGAGGAGACACCACTTACAAGCACTGTAACATGCCCAGGATCTTAAGATGCTAGGATCCCTGGATAACAGGAGCTTGGTCATACCAGAATCTTGGGGTCTCTCAGAGGAAGCTTGATTGTCAAGAATTCTGACACACCAAGAATCTCAGGTTCACAGAGGACCAGAATCACAGGATCACAAAGAAAGCTGGACAATAAGGAGTTCTGAATCAGTGAGGTTTATATATAGAAGAGGCTCTAAACAATATATTGATGGCAGCAAGCACTTGAGATAATCAGATGGTATGGGGCAAACATAAAAACCAAAGCAACAGAAACCAATGTTACAAAAGTCCCTTAAAGAATTACAGGAAAACACTCCCAAACAGGTGAAAGAATTGAACAAGAGCAACGAGGATCTAAAAATGGAAGTGGAAACAATAAAAAAAAAAAAAAAACTCACAAAGGGATAAAATTCTGGAGATAGAAATCCAAGGGAAGAAATCAGGAACCATAGATGTGGCATCAGCAACAGAATACAAGAGATGGAAGAGAAAATCTCAGATGCAGAAGATTCCATAGAAAACATGGACACAAACCAAAGAAAATGCAAAATGCAAAAGATCCTAACTCAAATCATACAGAAAATCCAGGACACAATGAGAAGACCAAACTTAAGAATAAAAGGAGTAGATGAGAATTAAGATTTTCTATATAAAGGACCAGGAAATATCTTCAACAAAATTATAGAAGAAAACATACCTATCCTAAAGAAAGAGATGCCCATGAACATACAAGAAGCCTACAGAACTCAAAATAGCCTGGAAAATAAAAAAAGAAATTCCTCACAACACATAATAATCAGAACAACAAATGCACTAAATGAGGATAGAATATGCAGTAAGGGAAAAAAGCTCAAGTAACATATAAAGGCATACCTATCACAATTACTTAAGAGTTCTCACAAAACCTAAGAGAACATAAATGCTAGCCCAGGCAACAATACCCAGAAATACTCTCAATTACCATAGATGGAGAAACCAATGTATTTCATGACAAAACTAAATTCACATTATATCTTTCCAGGAATCCACCCCTTCAAAGAATAATCAATGGAAAACTACAAGACAAGGAGAAAATTGACACACTTGAAAAATCAAGAAAGTAATCCTTCAACAAACCAAAAAGAAGATAGCCTCAAGAAGAGAATTCCAACTATAACAACAAAAATAACAGGAATTAACGATTACTTTTCCTTAAGATCTCTTACATCAATGGATTCAATTCCCAAATAAAAGGACATAGACTAAGAGACTGGCTACATAAAAAGGACCCAACATTTTGCTGCATACAGAAAACACACTTCAGAGAAAAAGACAGACACTACCTCAGAGTAAAAGTTTGTAAAACAAATTTCCAAACAAATAGTATGAAGAAACAAGCTGGATTAGCCATTCTCTTATCAAATAATATCGACTTCCAATGAAAAGTTATCAAAGAAGACAAGGAGGGGCACATCATACATATCAAAAGTAAAATCTTCCAAGATGAACTCTCAATTATGAATATCTATTCTCCAAATGCAAGGGCAGCCACATTCATTAAAGAAATGATAGTAAAGCTTAAAGCACACATTGCACCTCACACAATAATAGTGGGAGACTTCAACACCCCACTCTCACCAATGGACAGATCCTGGAAACAGAAACTAAACAAAGACACAGTAAAACTAACAGAAGTTATGAAACAAATGGATTTAATAGAAATCTAAAGAATATTTTACCCTTAAAAAAAATAGGATATACCTCCTTCTCAGCACCTCATAGTACTATCTCCAAAACTGACCATATAATTGGTCATAAAACAGATATCAACAGATAAAAAATATTGAAATTATCCCATGCATCCTATCAGATATCTATGGACTAAGGCTGTTCTTCAATAATATAACATAAATGATAGAAATAACATAAATAATAGAAAGCCAACATTGATGTGGAAGCTGAGCAACACTCTGCTCAATGATAACTTGGTCAAGGAAAAAATACAGAAAGAAATTAAAGACTTTTTAGAGTGTAATGCAAATTAAGCCACATCATACCAAAACTTATGGGGCTCAATGAAAGAAGTCCTAAGAGGAAAACTCATAGCTCTAAATGCCAGCAAAAAGAAACTAGAGACAGCACACACTAGCTGATCAAGGGCATACCTAAAAGCTCTAGAACAAAAGAAAGCCAATTTACACAAGAGGAGTAGACAGCAGGAAATAATCAAACTCAGGGCTGAAATCAAGCAAGTAGAAACAAAAAGAACAATAAAAAGAATCAACCAAAGAAGGAGCTGCTTTTTTGAGATAATCAACAAGATAGATAAATCCTTAGCCATACTAACTAGAGGGCACAGGGACAGTATTCTTGATAACAAAATCAGAAATGAAAAGGGAGAAATAACAACAGAATCCAAGGAAATGCAAAGCATCATCAGATCCTATTACAAAAGGCTATACTTAACAAAACAGGAAAAACTGGATGAAATGGACAATTTTCTAGACAAATACCAGGTAGCAAATTTAAATCAAGATCAGATTAATGATCTAAACTGCCCCATATCCCCTAAAGGAAATAGTAGTCATTAAAAGTCTCCCCCCCCAAAAAAAAAGCCCAGGACAGGATGGGTTTAGTGCAGAGTTGTTTCAGACCTTCAAAGAAGACCTAATTCCAACATTCCTCAAACTATTTCACAAAATAGAAACAGAAGGCACTCTACCCAATTCATTCTATTAAGCCACAATTACTCTGATACCTAAACCACATAAAGATCCAACAAAGAAAAATTACTTTAGATCAATTTTTCCTTATGAATATCAGCGCAAAAATACTCAATAAAATTCTCACAAACCAAATCCAAGAACACATCAAAATGAACATCCATCCTGATCAAGTAGGCTTCATCCCAGGGATGTAGGAGTGATGTAATATATGGAAATCCATCAATGTAATGCACTATATAAACAAACTCAAAGACAAAAACCACATGATCATCTCATTAGATGCTGAGAAAGCATTTGAGAAAATCCAACACCCATTCATGATAAAAGCCTTAGTAAGATCAGGAATTCAAGGCCCATACCTAAACATAATAAAAGCAATCTACAGCAAACGAGTAGCCAACATTAAATTAATGGAGATAAAAATCTAGCAATCCCACTAAAATCAGGGACTAGACAAGGCTGACCACTTTGTCCCTACCTATATAATAAAGTACTTGAAATCTTAGCTAGAGCAATTAGTCAACAAAAGGAAATCAAGGGGGATACAAATTGGAAAGGAAGAAGTCAAATTATCACTATTTGCAGACGATATGATAATATATATAAGTGACTCTAAAAATTCCACCAGGGAATTTCTAAACTTTACAAATAACTTCAGTGCAATACCTGGATATAAAATTAACTCAAACAAATCAGTAGCCTTTCTCAACACAAAGGATAAACTGGCTGGGAAAGAAATAGGGATACAACACCCTTCACAATAGTTACAAATATTATAATACACCTTGGTGTGACTCTAACTAAGGAAGTGAAAGGACTGTATGATAAGAGCTTCAAATATCTGAAGAAAGAAATTGAAGAAGATCTCAGAAGTTGAAAAGATCTCCCATGCTCATGGATTGGCAGACTTAATATAGTAAAAATGGCTATCTTGCCAAAAGCAATCTACAGATTCAATCCATCCCCATCAAAATTCCAACTCAATTCTTCCCCGAGTTAGAAATGGCAATTTACAAATTCATGTGGAATAACAAAAAAACCTAGAAGAGCAAAAATTTTTCTAAACAATAAAAGTACCCTTGGTGGAATCACCATGCCTGACCCCGAGCTATATTACAGAGCAATTGTGAAAACAAACAAACAAACAAACAAACAAAAACCACCTGCATGGTACAGGTACAGGGACAGACAAGTATATCAATGGTTTAGAATTCCAGACACAGAAATGAATGCACTCTCCTATGCACCTCTGGTCTCTTGATCTTTGACAAGGGAGCTAAAACCATCCAGAAGTTAAGAGACAGCATTTTCAAAAAATGGTGCTGACACAAATGGTGGTTATCATATAGAAGAATGTGAATTGATTCATTCTTATCTCCTGGTTCAAAGTTCAAGTCTAAGTGGATCAAGGAGCTCCACTTAAAACCAAAGACACTGAAACTTATAGAGGAAAAGTGGGGAAAATCCTCGAAAAAATGAGCACAGGGGAAAAATTCTGAAATGAACAGCAATGGCTTGTACTCTAAGATGAAGATTGGACAAATGGAACTTCTTAAAGTTTCAAAATATTGAAAGGCAAAAGATACTGTCAATAAGACAAAAAAGCCACCAAAAGATTGGGAAAGGATCTTTACCAATTCTAAATTAGATAGGGTACTAATATACAATATGTACAAAGAAATCAAGAAACTGGACTCCAGAAAAAACCTAAAACCTTATTTAAAAAATGGGGTTTAGTGTTAAACAAAAAGTTCTCAACTGAGGAATACTGAATGGTTGGGAAGCACCTGAAAATATGTTCAACATCCTTAATCATCAGTGAAATGCAAATCAAAGCAACCCTAATTTTCTACCTCAAACCAGTCAGAAGGTCAAAAAGTCAGGTGACAGCAGATGCTTGCAAGGATGTCGAGAAAGAGGAACACTCCTCCATTTCTCCTGGGATTGCAAGCTGGTACAACTGTTCTGGAAACCAGTCTGGTTGCTCCTCAGAAAAATTGGACATAGTACTACTGGAACATGCAGCAATACCTCTCCTGGGAATATACCCAAATGGTGTTCCAACTTGTAATCAGGACACATGCTCCACTATGTTCTTAGCAGCCTTTACTATAATATCCAGAATCTGGAAAGATCCCAGATGTCCCTCAACAGAATAATGGATATAAAAAATGTGGTTAATTTACACAGTGGAATACTACTCAGCTATTAAAAACAATGAATTTATGAAATTCCTAGTCAAATGAATGTATCTGGAGGATATCATCCTGAGTGAGATAACTCAGTCACAAAACAACATACATGATATGCACTCACTGATAAGTGGATATTAGTCCAGAAACTTAAACTACCCAAGATACAATTTGCAAAACACATGAAAGTCAAGAAGAAGGAAGACCAATGTGTAGATACTTTGTTTCTTTTTAAAATATGGAACAAAATACCCATGGAAGAAGTATCAGAGACAAATCTTGGAGCATAGACTAAAGGAATGACCATCCAGACACTGTACCACCTCAGGAAACATCCCATAAACAACCACCAAAACCAAACACTATTGGGGATGCCAACAAGAGCTAGCTGCCAGAAGCCTGATATAGCTGTCTCCTGAGAGGCTCTACCAGGGCCTGACAAATGCAGAATTAGATGGTCACAGCCATCTATTGGACGGAGTACAGATTCCCCAATGAAGGTGCTAGATAATGTACCCAAGGACTAGAAAGTTATTGCAGTCTCATAGGAAGAATAACAATATAAAATAAGCAGTACCCCAGAGCTCCTTCACACGAATCCACTAATCAAACACATGGTGGACCTCATGACTCTAGCTGTATTTGTAGCAGAGGATGGCCTAGTTGGTCATCAATGGGAGGAGAAACCTTTGGTCCAGTGAATATTCTCTGCCCCTTTTATAGAGGAGTGCAAGGGCCTGGAAGCAAGAGTGGGTGGGTTGGTGAGGAGGAGGATGGGAGAAGTGATAAGGGATTTTTGGAGGGCAAACTAGGTAAGGGGATAACATTTGAATTGTAAATAAATAAAATATCTAATTAAAAAAGAAAAATAAATTTATGTTTCTATATAGTGCATTTCTCCTGTTGACTTTTGTGATGTTTTGATATATAACAAGTGAGGGAGGTTAAGATTGTTATTAGTTTCTCCGTCCCAAAGAAAACTGAGAAAACTTTTGTCAGTTGAGTTTACAGGTACATTTCTGGTCATTTACAGTTCTCCAGATATGGAAGAGTATGTATCTGATTACTCATAGTGACAATGTAGGAGACTCCATTATCCACCCTGCTTCATTAAAATATATTTAATTCCCTGGACAACAGTTGGAAATTTTAAGTCAGTTCTCCTATAATTTTTGTTTAGATAAAAGGAAGAATAGAATTTTATCTCGTGCTTTTATAGGGAAACAACCACAAAATAATTTTTAAGTCCATTTTCCTAATCCAGGTTCACCACAATTCTGTTAATAATTCAGGATTGATGTTCTTAATTCAAAGATGCTTTCTGTAAAAATTGATATTCACTCAAAATCAGAATTTTTCTGGGTCTTTCCTTTGTACCACTGTGTTCCAGTGTCTTTTATCAGGGCCTCAGTCATTCTGTGTGGTCTGCTGTTATTTCAGATCATTCTAAGCTTTGGTTTCGATTGAGTACATATTTCATCTTACTAGAATTAAATGTTTAGTATATAAAGTTAATTTGAAAGCAAATCACATAAAAAACTATAGTAGTATCAAACACCTTTAAATGGGCACTTTCTTGATATTTGTGACATTTATTGTATTTAAGCCAAAAGTATGTGTTTCCACATTTTGGTTATAGCTGGCTAAGTATTTATATTATAATATTCTTATGATCATATGCATTTCTTAAATTCATCTAATTTTCTAGAATCATCTGATTCTAATAATAACTATACCAGAATCTTCAAAAGTTTCTCATAACCATATAATTTCATCTAACCATGGCTATCTCCTATTGGTGCCTCATTAGTGAAAAGTTGTCTTTCTACACTGGTTAACATGGAGCCATATACCCAGCCAGGATAAAATGGCTTTATGTGTTATTTACAGTTTTTATTAGTCAGAACTTATTCTCTTTCTAATGTATTAACCATTCCCTAAGTGTGTTTGGTGATAACACAATCTGAACATATTATGCATAAGAGATTAAGTAGGTTGAAGGTGGGGTTATGGACCTGTATTTTTAACAAGTACCCAGAGAGTGATTTTTGTGACTATACAAGTTGGAGAAACACTGATCCAGATGACATCAGTTGTTCTCCACCTTTTAAAGCAGGAAGATGTCTCACCTTTTTATTTGGCTGAGTGTGTTTATCCCTTTCTGGATTGCTTACTTTTAAAATCCTTTCCAACCCACACAGCAACAATATATAAAGTGCTAAGTTATGAGGAAGGAGATAATTTTGGGCAATCTACCTGCTGAGATTCTGGTGGCAAATTAAGTCTGGAACTCAAGTCAAACAGCCAGAGAGAAGATGAAAAGTCCCATATGTCAATATGCCTTGGTGAATAACTAAATTTGGATGCAAAGAAGACACAAGTAATTTCCATGTCTCTGGTTTAGGCAGAGAGGCATAGGGGTGAACTTTTCAAGCAGTATATTTGGTCAGGAGAAATGTGTAGGCAAGATGTAGGTACAGGTTAGGGATGCACTGCTTTGAGATGACCATGGCAACGTTGTCCAGATTAGATCAGTTTTTAAGCTTCAGATCCTTATGTAATGTCTGACTTATGGTGATGTCAATTGATACTAGACTAAGAAACCACTTTGGGCAGTAAGAGTATTACCCACTTAAATTTCCAGTAAAAGTTAGGTTACTGCGACTAATTTACCTTTTGGGAACATTTTGAGACTATAATATAGTTATATTTCTCCCTTCCCTTCCCTTCATCCAAATTCTACTACAAAACCCTTCCACATTCTCCTTCAGACTTATCACCTCTTTTAACACTAATTGTTATTATAGGCATGTATTCATATACACATATATTCCAAAAAAAAAATCTGTCCATTAAAAAAAAAAAAAGTTGTCTTTCTAAAAATGAGCTGCCAAGTGTTTCACTGATACTGTTCCTGGCTCACAAGGTTAGATAAAAGGGTGTGTATTGGGTGAATGATGACAAATCAAGTTTCATGGTTTGCATATTTGCTTAAGTAGCACTGAACTTGCCTTGACAAATCATAGGTGTGCATAAGCAGTATTGATTCTCTGTCATAAGACACAGCTGTGCTTAAACAGCATGGCTTTGCCTCCACACTTGAGGCTTGGGTCCTGGCACCATGAACAAAACAAAACCAACCAAACAGAGCAACCAAATGAAGAAAGGACAAACACACATTCAATAAAGCTAGGATACAGTGGGAGTTGTCTACTACTAACCTGAAAGCTCAGCTTGGATATTAATCACACTACACTTGAAAGTTCAGCTTATCTTTGTAGGAGGCTAGCAACTATCTGGAATGAGAAAGTATGGTAATTTTTCTTTCTATACATTGTTCATTTATTCATAAACACTCTTTTTGAGACACAAAAGGAAAGCTTTATTGTCCCTCTTAATCCTGATGCCCATGGGAGGATTTTATTTTATTTTATTTTATTTTATTTTATTTTATTAAGTCCCTGTATGACCAAGGTCTTAAAACCTTTGACATTACTATGTGCCCATGTAAATAAGAAAACTTTACAAAGGAACTTTGCTCACACAGAGCTTTCTTCACTCTACAATGATTTCACTGTGCCAAGTCGCAAGTGGGAATTTGCTGTTCAATGAACATAGATATATTTGAAATACAAATATATGTGAAGAATATGTTTTAACATATGTTTAAAAGCATTACAAAGACAAGTACAGAAGATAATAATAAGAACATTTAAATTGATCTGTGTTGTATGCAGAAGAGAGGCAATGAACAGGATTTCCTGTGTTCATTGTCAGTCTTCTCTTTATAGACAATGCTCTTTATTCTGAGTCAGCCTGCTCTGACATTCACTGTCCTAATGGAACATTTGACAAAGCCATGAGACTCACTGCTTGTATGTTTTATTTTTTTCTTGATTATAAGGAAGTTTATGATATTGTTCTGTTTTGAATGAGGCTTATGGGATGATGGGCATTTCCTACCTCAAATACTAACATGAAAATTTAATAACAGTTTGATTTTAGAATGCTTACTGAATCCTATTAAATTACTTTAATATCCTTTCTAACCTACACCAAGAAAGGTAAGATTCTCATTAAACACAATAAACTTTTTGTAGCAAGCAGATGTGTATGTTCTATCTATTCAGGTGAATCATTTCTCTACTGCAGCAAAGAAGTAGGTACCCTGGGTCATGCTTCATTTGAGTTACAACTTTAATTTTACAGAGGTTCTATTTAAACAATGGATCACCACAGACATTTCACGCATATATCTAAGAGATTGTAGTAGTTTTCAGATAAGACAGTGCAAAAGTCACTAATAAATAGTGAAACACAGAAAATTTTATAATTATACTTCTTATAAGACACAATGTTATGTTTCTTTCAATGTAGTTATTTAGGTAAGTCCACAAGGAAACAGGAGCATCAAATTTTCATTTGGAAGAGTCATTGATATTCAAAAGAAAGCTCAAGTATCATAAACATTTCTCTCCTGAATATCCAAACTCTACTTTATAAAGGACAAAAGACACTATTAGATGAGTTTTAAGCAAGCTAAATAAATACCAAGCTTTCCTTTTAAACTTTTAACATTTTGTTAACTGATGTGAAGATTCCAAGACATTTTATTTTAAAAATTGTCTCAAGTACAGAGTGCCTTAAAAGTAAACTCTAAAAGTGTGTATTTATTTGTAGAAGTAAATGTTCAGAATTACAAGTACATATAAATATAATTTTAATAACATTTAATATATCATGATATTCACACTAGTCCATCTGCTTGACAGTTTTAGTATATCAACTAATTTTGTTTGTTTGTTTGTTTGTTTTAAAGGATGAGAAATAAAAGAATAAAGAAGAGGTTCTCGGTATCCAGGGAATTAATTAACTTGAATTCACCAAGATGAGGGAGAGCAATATATATTTTATATTTCCAAGGACTGTATCTAAACTAGGTGATATAGAGTAAATTGTGAAGGACACAGGTCAAGTCATAGATGAAAAGTGCATTCCTAGGGAAATGAGGGACTTTGCAAAATTTACACTCAAGGAAGATAACTTGTCAATAAATCATAGTACTTACACATCACATACACATGCACACACACACATTATATATATATATATATATATATATATATATATATATATATATATATA